>JAMXBC010000011.1:52876054-53180402 GCA_024138005.1 Lumnitzera racemosa | reverse complement strand
AAAGAAAGACTTAATGATTTATAGCCTACAACTTTCTTGGTGGTTTAATTTAATAGTATATCATGATAGGTCAAATTATAGTAAAATGAAATTTTGATTTATTTTTTTGTTTTTTAATTCAATTCGGTTTGGATTAGTATTTTTTTTTTTATATATGGTGATTAGGTTCAAATACTCAAACCAAATAAACTAGTTCAAACCAAACCGGTTTTACAATATTAAAGAAGAAATTGACTAAAAAGGTATGTAAAGTTTGGCTTCTCTATAAAGACCTCTTGTGTTCCACTAACCTCCACTGTTTAATAATTGCAAGCAACTTAGAAATTGCATCGTATGTCAAAATTTTTTAAATTGCCACAATTACTCAATACTATGGTTTGAAAGACAAACTTGAAATGATAAGGTGATGAGCTTCGAAAGAGGTCAAGATGGAGATGAACTTATAGTTGTTTGGGCTTTCCTAAAAGCCATGGAAACTTTAAGCGACTAAGAAATTGCATTTTATGTCAAAATTTTTTAAATTGCCGCTCAATATTGTGGTTTGAAAGACAAACCTGAAATGATTATGTGATGAGCTTCGATAGAGGTTAGATGGAGATGAACTTATAGTTTTAAATTTATAGTACGCAAGTTGTTTGGTTTTCCTAAAAGCTACGGAAACATTAAGCTGAGGATAAACTTTTTGGTAGTTCTTACTTCTAAATATTCCTTTAAAACTATAAGAAATGCATTTGATATGAATAAAATTAGATTTAAAACTATAAGAAATGCATTTGATACGGATAAAATTAGAAAACTGGTTCTCAGTGAAACCAAAATGTAAATAGAAAATAGATTTTCAATGAATATAAATTCCATTTTTTTCTCATATAACATAAGCAACTGGTAGGTTGAATAAACAACAAGCAAGGGGAAATAAGTACACTAAAGTATAACCCCCCTCTATCTTTATATAATTTATTTTTTAATTGATGATTATAGTTTGCACAGTAAACCAAATCGAACCTAACTAGTATTTTTTGGTTTAAAATTTTTACAAACCAAATTGTATGGTTTGATTCAAGACCTTAGAAGCCATACTGAAATTTATGGTTTGGTTCATTTTAGAGGTGCAAACCTAATTGAACCATATTGTGCCCACTCCTAATAGGTTTTTGTTGATGAGGCATTTTGGACATGAGTCCCTCAAGCCTGTATCGACCCGATAAGGCTTACGGCATAGGCTATGCTCCATAAAGACTTGGCTTTCTCCCTCATGGCCGACATCAACCTAGGCCCGTTAGGTGGCTTGCCCAACTAAAATGATTACCAATGGCTAGAAGAACAAGGATAAGGTTAACGACTAAGTCAAATAACTGCCTCCTATATTTATGGAACATGTCGGACATCATGACTCTACTCTCCAATACTTAACGTGGCTTTAACCTATTAACTCCTCTCCAATTGCTAGCTCTACTACTCTATAAATACTACGTTATCATCTAACAGTAAACCACTTCATTCTTCGAGCACTTGAGCTTATATACTGTCCTTGAGCACTCTTACTCCTTCTAAATACACACCTAACTTAAGTATCGGAGTGGTCATGCCAAACAACATCTCGACGCCCCCTCACTACTCTCTATTTTGTAGGCTCATTTACTTGTGCGAACTTTACCTCCTACAAATCTGTATTAGTAAATCTCCTAAGATGACATTTGGCATTGTTTGTGGGAATTCGATCCAATTTCCTACCTAAACATACTAAACACTCCCCAAAACGTCACCTTTGATCGATATGTCTTACATTGACAACCCTAAGAACCACCGGTTGGTGAATAACCAACTTATTGAAAACTAGCCCCTACCAAGGGAAATGCTGGAGTAGTGCTTGAAGCATTCGGAATGCTTAGTTGAGGAATTTGTAACCTAAAATAGGTTGCTCCGTGCTCGCTCGAGGAAGCCAAGTGGCATAGCACACGGACCCATCTACCCAAAGTCTCTGATGCTAACGTTAGACAAAATAACTACCACTACCAACAGTAGAATGGAAGGGATTAAGAATACGATCCCTTAGTATAACAATAGTTAGTAAGGTTTGTGACCACCTGTAACTAAGCCTTAGTAGGCAATGAGCAGGTGGTTAACTCTTACGGAACACTGGTACACTCTGTAGCTTACTAAGCAATCCGATAGACGATATCGTTCTCAATGAGCTCGTACGATCGTAAGGAGGCTCTCCAAGTAGCAAGGGAGCAAGGCAGTTGGCAATACCAAGCTAATCGCCAGTAACAAAACCCCATTCACCAAAGGTATCCAAGATGAAGTGTTGCCTCTTAATAGCAAACTTCCTACGTTAGACCAGTATGATAACAATAGTAGTCCTAATGATCACTTCCTCCATTTCTGTATCCTCATAAACTTTCATTGTCATGGGGATGCAACTTTGTGCAAGGCTTTCCCATGTATGTTGAGGAAAGTAGCTTGGACGCAGTTCAACCACTTACTTGAGAACTCTATCAACTCCTTTGACGAGCTGGTATGGAGTTTTAGCTTCCACTTCAAGGCTAGCAAGCCCTCATCTAAGGACATGTTGTCCTTGTATTTAATAAGGTAGAGCGAGGGCAAGACTTTACATGAATTTATGGCCTGGTTCAATAATGTTATGGTCGAGATCCCTCAGCTAGACGAGAGAGTAGTAGTCCATGCCGCGTAGCTTGACATAGGACCTTCAGGAGACTTATTTGGATCACTTGCGAAGAGCAAGCTGAAGACCCTAGCGGATTTTTGGACTAAGGTTAAAAAATACATGGACTAGGAAGACAATATTTATGCTAGGCGTGATACCGATCGAGGGAGGTCGAGTCAAAATGACAAAGAGAGATCATCCATAAAAGATTACCTCGATGGCAAGGCGTCGAGCAAAGCAGAAGGGGAAGGCTAGAGAAGTAAGAAGTGTCGAGCCAAGAGGAAACCCCCTTCTCCCTCCCATCTACATTTAGCACAACCCTTTGTGCTGGCCTATCTCCCAGGTCTATTTCGAGGTACAAAATGGAGGCTTGTTACAAAAGCTTGCTAAGATGAAGGGCAACGCAAGTTGTTGGAACTTAGACAAGTATTATCAATTCCATGACAACCATGGCCACACTACTGATGATGCTTCTAATTAAATATGTTATTCAATACGCCCTACTAAGCTTCGTGGATGCCTTCTTGGGGCTACAACCAAATTAAGATGGACCTAAAGGATGGAATCTATACCTCCTTTGTTATCAATTTTAGCACATATTGTTATATCGTTATGCCTTTCAACCTTAGAAATGCCCCCACAACATATGAGTGAATCGTGACAAAGTTGTTTAAGCCTTAGTTCTGGAGAAACATGGAGATATACATCGATGACATGATAGTCAAGAGCAGAAAGCTCAACGATTATGTCAAGGATTTGTAGGAAGCATTCGACCAGATGAGGAAATACGACATGAAGTTGAACCCCTAAAAGTATGTATTTTGGGTAGGCTCCAACAAATTCCTTAGCTTTTTAGTCACCCATGGAGGTATCAAGGCCAACCCTAAGAAAATACATGCCATTAGCGATACGGAGTCTCTTACCTTAGTTCAAGACATACAAAAGCTTATCAGCATGGTGGCTACGTTAAGAAGATTCGTCTTCAAGAGCGTAAATAGATGCTTTGAGTTCTTTAAAATCCTTAAGAATCTTAAGGGTTTTGAATGGACTCTCCAATGTACAGTAGCCTTTTAGCAGCTGCAGGACTTCCTTGCATACCTTCCAGTCCTCTTTAAGCCTATCCTAGGGAAGACTTATACTTGTACCTAACTATTAGTGTCCGACCACTCTCCTTTGTACTAATTAGAATAAAAGAGAGAGAGTACAAGTCCATATACTACATTAGGGGCTTAAGGTTAGGTACACCTAAGTAGAAAAGTTTTCCCTAGTCGTCGTCATCTTGATATGTCAGCTAAGGCCTTATTTCCAGGTGCACTAGATTATTATGCTTACAGACCAGCCGTTGCGCATACTGTTGCAGAAGCTGGATATGTCTAGACGAATGGTAAAGTACGTGATGGAGTAGAGCACATATGGAATCTAGTACCAACCACGAATGGCCTATAAGGTACAAATACTGGCTGACTTTGTGGTTGAATATATAAGAGAGGAGGAAGTACAACAAGTGTTGCGAATGGTAACCAAGAACAGATAAAGCCGGTTGCTGAATAGGTTTAAGCTTACAAAATGGTTGAAAAGGGTTAATGGGGAAAGGTACGAAAGGGTGAAAAATGAAGAATGAAAACAGTAAGTAAAATCTACAAACAGCTCCAGAGGATATGATACATCAATGGAACTTCCGAGGACTTATTGGTCCAATGAGGTTACTTGCCACCTAACCTTACTTAAGGGAAAGGATAAGAGTGATACCGAGAGTAAACAACAGTGTTTACATAAGGAAGAAAGTACTCAAGTGTATTGAAAGTAACATGCCTCTTACAGCTACAAATACAAGGGAATTTATATCCATAAGTTAGGGCAACTTGCCCAAAGGGGAAAAGACAACAAGGACATTTCCCAAAGAAGCAATGTACATGATACAAAAGGGTAAAAATGAATATATAAGAAAAATAATCATTGGTGCTACAGATTTTACATATGATATTGTACATGTAGCGATGTTGCATTAACGAGGTAGTTAAGAGATGCGGATAAAGAGTATGGACATATAGGCTTGTCGAATAGGGATGGCTTAGTCAATTCAGATTCTTTATCTCTTAGCTTCTTGGCAAGGATGATATCGAGTGATAGGTTAGCTTGGCACCAGAGCGTAATCATCGACTTGGCATACTACAGAATAGTGGACAGTCATATGGTATGGCATTGAAGGCAACTTGGTAAGGAAGTACTCGGCTTTGGTAAGGATTGGTTGGAACATAAGGATTCATCGTGCCAGCCCTTCTAGTCCTCGGGCTTAGCTGTAGGTCAATGGTCCCATAACTTGATTCTCATCATTCCCTCCGGGTTGTTTTGGATTTGGGATCAAATCTAAATGGTGTTTGCTCAGTTCTCTATCAGGGTGATATGGACTGAGGTCGGCAATGTTAAAGGCATTAGAAACCCTATAGTCCTCAGGCAGTTCCAACTTATAGGCTATATCATTGATTTTTTAGAGGATTCTGCAAGGTCCTTCTATTCTTGCAAATAATTTGTTCTTTCTATTGCTCAGGAACCATTCCTTGCTGAAGTGTAGTCATACCAAGTATTTCGGTTGAAATTGTTTGGCTAACCTACCCTTGGTCTTTTCTCGCATTCTTTTGGCAACTTGATTGATGTGCCGAGTGACCTTATCATAGATGTGTTGAAAAGATTATGCTCTGGCTAAGGCATCAGGGTCCTTTTGCGCGGGTGCTGGTACAGGGGCGTAGTCGAGGGGCAACTCAGGATTGAATCCATAGACCAACTCGAAGGGAGTCTGCTTAATAGTATCATGTACAGTTCATTTATAGGCAAACTCGACTACTGGTAGGTAGACATCCTAATCAGCCAAGTTCTTACCTACTGTAGCTTGGAGCAGTGACTCTAAAGTACAATTAAGTACCTTTGTTTTACCATCAGTTTAGGGGTGACATGAGGTGCTGAAGAGTAATTTGGTTCCTAGTCAATGCCACATGGTCCTCCAAAAATGGCTCAAGAACTTTGGGTCTTTATCAGAAACTACACTCCTCGACACGCTGTGTATACGCACAATCTCTTATAAGAAAAGAGAAGCAATAGCCGAAACGTCATTAGTTTTGGTACAGGGCATAAAGTATACCATCTTACAAAATCAATCTACAACGACCATTACAGAATCTTTACCTTGGGCAGTTCACGGTAGTCCAAGAACAAAGTCCATACTCAGTTCAATCCACGGTTTCGTCAAAACATGTAGGGGCATTGCTTTTCCTTGTTTGGCTTGGCACTTAGCCTTTCTGCATATAGTGCAATTTTTTACTAATTGGTGTACATCTCTTCGTATTCTCAACCAAAAGAATCGGCCTGTCCAGAGACTCCTTTGTTATGGGCTTCCTTGATTAATAATTCTCATATGGAACAAGTCGGAACGTACAGTTTTCCCCCTCGAAACAGATAGCCGTCATCTACATAATACTAATCCATTATCCTCCCATCTACACATCGCGAAATTAGCACGGTAATGGTGCTGAAATTCCTAATAGACCTTCTGTAAAACAAAACCAGTCTATGGAAACTTTTTATGTTGACACAAGTAGTAAAAGTTGGCCACTTGACAATTGCTTTGATCTTTTCATCATTAACTCGTAAGCGTTTTCTGTTGACTACATACCTCAAGAATACCACTTCTTCTTGGCAGAAGCAACATTTTTTTAAGTTGTCGAATAGTCTCTCGGCATGAAGGATATCTAAGACTGATTTGAGATGTTCACAGTAACTCGGTATGTCGACACTGTAGACCAGGATTTCGTCAAAGTATACTATAACATACTTCCCGATAAGATGTCTCAGTACATGGTTTATAAGTCTCATGAAAGTGCTTGGGGCATTTGACAAGCTAAAGGGCATGACCATCCATTCGTAAAGTCCATGTCAAGTCTACAAAGCAATCTTCTACTTGTCTCCTAAGCAATCTTCTACTTGTCTCCTAACTTCATGCGGATTTGATGGTAGTCAGACTTGAGATCAATCTTGCAGAAAATCTTGGCTCCACTTAGTTCATCCAACATGTCTTTTGTTCACTACTCCGCTGTCAGCACAAATCCGCCAAGTTCCATCATTCTTCGGTGCTAAAAGTGCAGGCACAACATAAGGGTTGAGACTCTCTCTCATATAACCTTTCTTTAGCAACTCATTGACTTGACTTTATAGTTCAAAAGCCTACTCAGGATTCATCTAATAAGCTAGCTTATTCAGTAGTGCAACGTCGGGTATTAAGTCAATGCAGTGCTCTATCTCTTGAGTTGGGGACAACCCCTCAGATAACTGTTTAGGGAATAGGTCGGCATAGTCATCTAGCAACTCCTTGATTTCCTGGGGAAGCCTACCCCACTTTTTCACTTCTAATAATTTCCTTGACTAACAATAGGGTTGGCTTGTCAGTATTGATGGCCTCTCGGAGTTTGGCTTTACTCATTACTAAAGCTCTCTTCAATCCACGAGTGAGTTTCACTTGTAGCTTGTGAACTTCTCTTGGCTGCATTGGATTCAGTGTAATCTTCCAGTCATCCTTTTCAAACATATACATGTTTTTGTAACCGTCATGTATAACTCTCCTATCAAATAACCACGACCTACCTAGCAATACATAGGAAGCGCACCTAGGCAGCATGTCGTAGAGGATCTAGTCAAAGTAATTCCCTATAGTGATCGGCAGTAGTATTTGCCTAGTGACATATAATGGTCCTTTCTCGTGTAACCAATGCAACTTGTATGGCGTAGGATGTGCAACAATCGGCAGCTTCAGTTTTGAAACAAGATCGGCCGATGCCACATTGGTGCAACTTCCACTATCCACGATGAGAGCACACATCTAATCATTCACTTTTCAAGTGATATGAAACAAATTCTTTCTCTGCTCCTCCTATCATGAGGGTTTTACATTCATAGTGTGCCGAACAACCATGAGTAACTGGTCTAAGTCCTCGAGAAATACGTCCTCCTCAATCAGTTCTTTCTTGGCAAGAACCTTCTCCTCCTTGGGTTCTTCATCCATACTCTACTTTTAACTTTAGGATATCTCCCTAAATGACCATCGTCCTTTGGTTTGGGCACTGAGCAGCCATATGTCCGAACCCTTGACACTTGAAGCACTTGATCTGGCTGGATCCTTACCCCTTCTCATATGTCCGGGGTTCGTACTATATCTTTAGGTTGGCTTTTCTGCTCAGCTCTAACATCAACTCTTCTACTTGGCTTGATACTAGACTGAGCTCGGTAACTTGCCTATCTTGGTTAGCTAATCGGCATTCTGGTCGTTACTCGGCTCCTCCTTTGCCTCTCTACTAGCTGGGTAATCTTAATAACTTCATCCATCATATCAAATCATTGGAGATCCACAATATTTTAGATGTCTCCTCTTAACCCAATAATAAATCTTGAGACTGTTCGAGTTGATGGTTCCTCCACTTCACATCTTATCATAAGCATTTGGAATTCTTGAACATACTCATCAACAGTTCGGCCTTCTTATCTTAGCTCCTGAAGTCAAGTGAAAGTATCTTGGAGATATGTTTTCGATACGAATTTCTTTCTAAGCACTCTTTTCATCTCGGGCTAGGTGTTAATCTTTCGGTACCCTTCTCTTCTTCTTACGGCCTAAAAATTCTTCCACCATATGGCAGCATATCTGGAGAATTCAACAGCAGTAGTCCTCACTTTCTCATAATCCTTATATTGATAGTAATCAAACATATGCTCCACTTTCTCTTCCTAATCCAAATACTCATTAGTATTCCTAAACCCAATTGGAATTCGAAGCTTCATATGGTTAGATGCTTTGGGGATTTGTATACGCTCCGCTACTTCTGGAGTGTTTTGTATGGCCTCAATGAGTCGATAAGATTAGGCATGAACAGCTCAGGGAAGATTTACCAAGAGGTTAGCTGTTTCATCAAGTCTCTCGTAAATGCTTTTAGGAGTTCCTTGAGATTATCGTCCATGGTGGACAACTCTACTGTCATCACCAGCACTAACATTCATACTTAGGTTTGTCATTTTTCCTCATAGATTCAAAATTCAAATAAACACTTCAGAAAGTGAACAACTAACAATATAGTAGTCAAATGAACACAGTAACTGACTCTATTTCATACACACAAAATAAAGCACAACAGAACTTGAAGAAGAACTAACTATAGTTTACACAAAACCTTCGCTCTGGTACCAAGATGTTGTGAACCAGTGACCAAGAATAGACAAATCCAGTTATTGAATGGGTCCATGCTTGTAGAAAGCTTGAAAAGGGTTAATGGGGGAAAGGTACGAAAGGGTGAAAAATGAACAATAAAAATAGTAAGCAAAACCCACAAATAGCTCCAAAGGATATGATGCACCAATGGAACTTCTAAAAACTTATGGCATAATTTGATATGACATACGAATTGATCCAATGAGGTTACTCGCCACCTAATTTTTCTTAAGGGAAAGGATAAAAGTGATGCTGAGAGTAAACAATAGTACGCAAGGAAGAAAGTACTCAAGTGTATTGAAGGTAATCTGTCTCTTACAGCTATAAATATAAGGTATTTATACTTGTAAGTGAGGGTAACTTACCCAAAAAGGAAAAGACAATAAGGACATTTCATGAAGAAGTAATGTGCATGATACAAAAGGGTAAAAATGAATATACAAGGAAAGCAATTATTAGTGCTATAGATTCTACATATGATATTCTACACATGGCGATGTTGCATTGGCAAGGTTGTTAGGAGATGTAGACAAAAGTACAAACATATGGGCTTATCCGAGCAGGGATAACTTAGTCAGTCTAGATTCTCTATCTCTCGACTTCTTAGCAAGGATGATACCGAGTGATAAGTTGGCTCGGCACCGGAGCATAATCATCAACTCGGCATACTACAGAATAATGGACAGTCATACGGTATGGCATTAAAGGTGACTGGACAAAGAAGTACTCAGCCTCAGCAGGGATTGGTTGGAACATAAGAATTCGTCGTGCCAACTGTAAGCCCCAAAGTTCAGCCAAGTAACCGTAGGATTGAATTTAGAACCCAAGGTTTAGGGCAATCGGCTAAAGGATCCGATCACACCAAAATTATAAACTATTGAGAGAAATATTAGTAAAAATGACCCCGTAAACTTAAATTTAAGAAAATAAATAGCAAAATAGGAGACTATAAAATTTTCAAATTTTAAGCATAATAACTGCTAATTACCGAAAAGGCAAAAAGTATAATATAATAACCAATAAATTATTAGACATAGATTATATGTATACTAAAAATTTTAGAATGACCAAAATAATATTTAGGAATGTTCACGTGTACCCTACATGTATTTACGTGTAGATAAAAATACGCGTAATTACTAAAATTGGCTGAAAACTAAGCAAATAATTAAAGAAAAATATAAAATAATTATGGAAAAATAAGAAAAAAAATCAGAAGATGATAAGATGAATCAAGATAAGGTCGTGGCAGGTCCAAAGCTGCAAAATAAAAATTAGCCAATAAAAATTGAACAACACAAAAGCCAAAAATTAAGGAATTTGGACAAAGTCTTGTCAAATTAATGCATATTAATTACAGAAAATGTCTATAAATAGGGAAAAAATTTACAGAGCTCATTTGGACAGTTTGGAAAGTGAGAAAATTAGGGAGAGTCGAAAATTCGAGAGAAAATCCAGAAAATAAAAAAAATAAGAAAAACTGTGCAGTTAAGGGTTTTAAAAGGAACCCACACCAGAAGAGGAGCTGGAAGTTGACGGCCACCACCACCACACGGTGGTGGCAGCGCCCAGACCGGCCGATAAGGCCATGGTGGCCCGCGGTGGCCGGAGCCACCAAAACCGGTGAGTCCAAATTCTAGCCCGATTCTTGTGAAATTTTGTAAAAATAGTAAATATAATTAGAAAATTATTAATTTTGTTATTCTGGAATATTTTTGTATGTGGTTTGTAGGAAAAATATTATTTAGATGAAAACATGTCTCGTAATATAGGGTCCTTAAGAAATCATGCAAAACCGAGCACATTTCGGTTTAGAAATAAATGACCTTAGGAGTGTAGTTTGGAGCTCAATTTTTTTCTGTAGGATGCTCATGTGATATAGAACAGTGCTATGAAGCCATTTTTTTAAAATTAATTTTATAAATTTTTAAGTTAATTTTTAGCCCTAAAATGATGGAAAAATTAGGTGATTTAGGGTTAATTAGGTGATTAGGATGTTAATTACTGATTGAGATAGTAATTAGATGTTTAGGGATGTTAATATCTGATGTGGAAACCTAATCCTAGTGTATGGAGTGTTAAGTATAAGTAATGAAGGTGTTATGTGGTAAATGTAGAAAATTAAGAATATGTAGAATTAAAAATTAATAAATATGGAAAAATTAGGTTTAATTAGATATTAATATAATGAAAATTAGAACATAACAAATCTGAAACAAAATTCAATTTTAGGTAATTATATGAAAAATGTAAAAATTTCTCACAACATGAGTAAATTCGGTATACTAATACGGATTTAAGTGTACCGGATGGAATAAAATGCGAACTAGGGGTAGTAATCGTATTTAGGAGATCGGGAAGTAATGTGATTAATTTCACATTATGGGTTGAAACGGATTTCGAGGGTTGGAATCTAAAACATTACTTAGAAATCGAACTAAAAACCTAATTTAGAAATCGATGCGAAAACCGAACCTGAACCTAACCCCAAACCTAAAATAATTATAAAAGACTTAATACCTAAATAATTAGGTATATTTAACCTTAAACAAAACCTAACAATAAGCGTTATCGGATAAAATGAACTTATAATATTATATGCAATACTGAAACCACGTTCGTGTTATAGGGATGATCGGCGATGGCCTGAGCAAATCGGACCTCGAGTGAGTGAGCGAGGAGTCGAGGTAAGTTGGGATTAATATGATGCTGTATTTTTGGAGGCTTAAGATTATGCTTGGTTGTGCTTGTTAGATAGTTGAATGTGTGCATGTGCTTGATTATGGGTGATGCTATGATTCTGTTTGTTGCTTTGGCACATGTTGTATGAATTGTATATAATGATTAATCACCCTGAATTGGACTTAATCAAATATACGACCTGTAATCATAATCGAACATGCATGGCAACCCGTTAGGGGAACTTAGGACTCTCCGACCAAATACCGACCCCTTCGAAAGGGATAGCGCAGGATTGCAAAATGGTCCCTTCTTCATCCTCAGTCGAACTAAGTGACAGGAGAGGAGGTCGCGGCGAGGGTGAAGGCAGTAGTTCGAAGGTAGTCGTGGGAGGAGCAAGGTCTCCATTACACAAGCCTGGGTTTGGTCGTGAGCTGTTGCATTAACGGCAACTCCTTAACCCGGATTAGAGCAGGCGAAATTTCTCTAATCTCACGACGGGCCGGATAACGTCGTGCGATGGCATTTGCTTGCACATGCATTGCACCTAATAAGTGATTGAAAACCTTGTTGTGTGTATGGTATAGTTTTAAGTCCTTCGTCCTAACTTACTGAGCTGTGGTTGCTCACATCCCTATAGACATCGTGCAGGTGCTGGCTAAGAAGCGGAAACAACTACTCTGAAGCTAGCAACTGCGGGATCCTGGGGAGTGAGGAAAAACATTGAAGAATCAAAACATGTTTTACTTTTCATTTATGATTAATGTAATAACTGAATTATAGTGACTATATATAACTTTTCTCACTTTCTTAAATGATTTGTTTAAATTACAAATTGTCTACTTCAAAGTGGGTTAGTCGTGGACGCCTTGTGTAGATCAGGTCTAAGATAGCGGTTGTAAGGCCAACTTCTATCTTAGGGCGGTTTACACGGCGGGGGCTGTTACGACTCTACCGCTTCGGGGCGTGACACCAACCCCTCTAGTCCTTGGGCTCGGCTACGAGTCAAGAGTCTTGTAGCTTGATTCCCATCAACTAGGGGATGACAAACCGCTGTAGACTTTTTATGTGGATGGATCATCCACCTCGGATGCTGGAGGTACGGGTCTTATATTGATCGGGCCATACAAGATCACAGTTTGCTACGCCCTTAAGTTCGAGTTCAACACTAGTAATAACAAATCCGAATACGATGCTATGATAGCCGGTCTCATGCTAGCTAAGGAGATTGGCATCGAGCATCTAGAAGTTTTCTCAAACTCCATGCTTGTCATCTAGCAAGTCCGGGGCGAATAAGAGGCTAAGGATAACATTATAGTAAGGTACATGGAGAAGGTGAAGAGCCTCCTAGCTGAGTTTCCTTTGTAGACCATCACAAAGATCTCTTGACTCAAAAACTTAGCAGCTAATTGGTTGTCCAAGTTGACTTTTACAAGGATATAGAAGCCTAAGGTGAAGGATAAGAAGATTTTCATTGAGTACTTGTAAGAGAAGAGCATAACTCCTGGCTTAGCTGAAGTCTTGGAACTCATAGAAGCACCATCAGAGCCGAGTTGGATGGATTCCATCTAGACTTACTTGGAGTAAGGCATGCTCTTAAAAGATAAGAGAGAGGCAAAGAAGTTGAGATACCATGCCACCAACTACATGTTAGTTGATGGTGTTTTGTATCGTAGGTAGGTTAGCCTTTCTCTACTCAAATGCCTTAGAGAAAATGAAGGCTTGCATGTTATGGAAGAGTTTTACGTCGGAGTGTGCAGCAGTGTGCAACAACCGCATTCAATCCCAAGTCCTCTACATTCAGGCTCTACAACTTAGATACTATT
The DNA here is from genome assembly GCA_024138005.1 of Lumnitzera racemosa. NCBI lineage: Eukaryota > Viridiplantae > Streptophyta > Magnoliopsida > Myrtales > Combretaceae > Lumnitzera > Lumnitzera racemosa. The sequence continues at coordinate 53,166,985 of JAMXBC010000011.1, read as the reverse complement.
AGCCTACTATGAGGTAGGATGCCAAGGATATAGCCCAAAAGTGCCCCTAGTTCCATAAGCATACCTTAATTAGTTACGCCCTTAGAAACAATCTCCAGCCCTTGACCATTCTGTGGAGGTTTGCCTAGTAGGATATCGACATCTTCGGTGCCTTCCCTAAGGTTTTGTGAGGTTAGTAATTCATTATCGTGGCTATCAACTACTTTACTAAGTAGGTTAAAGTTAAGGCAATGGCGAAGATCACTAAGAGGAGCGTTGAGTTCTTTGTTCGAAACAACATCCTCTCTAGATTTAGGGTCCCCTACACCCTCATTATGGACAATAGGTGTCAGTTTAAAAATCTTAAATTTAAGGATTCTATGCCAAGCACCACATTACGTTGTACTTCATGTTGATCGTCCATCCTTAATTGAACGATTAGGTTGAAGTAGCCAATCGGGTCATCTATGAAAGCTTAAAGAAGAGAATAGACCAAGCTTAAGGTACTTGGGTAAACAAGCTACCCAACATTTTGTTAGGGTATAGGACTATCCACTGTACCTCCATAGGTGAAATCCCTTTTCACTTGGCGTTCGGGTCTGAGGTAGTCCTCCCTATCGAGCTAAAGCTTCCCAAAATCTAGACATAAAGTTTCAACATCATATTCAATGAGTCCCTACTGTAGGCCAATGTTGACACCATTGAAGAAATTAAAGACTTGCTGCAGCTCGAGTAATTGGTTACCGGCAACAAGCGATAAGATACTGTGATTAAAAGGTCAAACACAAAGAATTTAAGGCCGGCAACTTAGTCTACCAGAAGATAAAGGCTACAGGATTACGAGAAGGATAAGGCAAGTTAGCCCCAACTAGGAAGACCTAGTCAGAGTTAGAGAAAACTTAAGGAATGAAGCATACAGATAAGAACGATTAGACGGTGAGCTCATCCCATGGACATAGAATATTGATAACCTTCGATCGTGTTTTGATTAATGTACAATTGTAAATTTCTTTATAATCAATAAAAGTACGATTTCCTATGTATGCTATCTACATTTACTATTTGTTCCCTTATCGTCATATGAAGTCTTAGCCTTCAAAGTGTAAATAAACCCACTAACTAGGTAATTCAAAACACTACCAACCTAACCTCCCTTAAGTAACCTTTATAAATGGAAACACCCCTTACATAAGGAATTCCCACTAATTAGGCAGGTCAGAACACTACTAACCTAACCCCTTTTGGGTAATCTCAATAAAGGGAAACACCTCTTATTTGAGGAATCTCCATTAACCGGGTAGGTTAAAGTGTCACCAACTTGATGCCCCTTGGGTAACCTTAGTAAAGGGAAACATCCCTTACTTGAGGAACTTTTATTAACTGAGCAGGTTGGAATGCTATCAACTTGATCCCCTTCGGAAACATTGGTAAGGGGAAATACCCCTTACTTGAGAAACTCCCATTAACTCGGTAGGTCAGGATGCCCCCAATCTAACCCCCTTTGGTAACCTCTATAAGGGGTGTTTCCCTTTACCTGAAGAACTCCCACTGACCAGGTAGGTCGAAACGCCATCGACTTAACCTTCTCAGGTAACCTTTGTAAGGGGAAAAAACCCTTACTTGAGGAACTCTCCCAAACAAGCCCCATGACTAAGCAATCAAAGCTACGTTATAAAGAATTGAGCAAGAAAGTAAAAAGCATTGAACAAGAATCGAAGTACGAGAAGCAAGTGCATTAAGCAAAGAGGTTCAAAATTTCATTAATAAAAAGAGGGATATACAAAATTAAGGTTGGCATCCCAACCTAAAGTACAAAGGGAAGGGAAAGGGGATAACTATTACTTTGGATCAGCAAACTCCAGCAGCTTCAAAAAGTTTAGCGTATCAATCTGCTTAGAAGGTTGATTTGTTAAAGGCCCTTGAGATGATTGGCCTTGGGCTGTAGAGAGAAAGGCTAAAACTTACTGGCTTGGGTTAGTAGAAGGATTACCCCGACCCTGATCATCCTAGGAAGCACCTTCAAAAATGACCTCGGAAGTGTCTTGATCGACCTTGATAATAGAAGCGATGCCCTGGATTATAGCACCTACTTGGGCAAGTACTCTTTCTTGTGCTTGGGTCATTCTCTTCTCCCGATAAGTAGGTAAGTCCAGCTAACCAAGGAAGCTTAGGTCGAGCTTAGGACGGTGGGAGAGCACCTCGTCTTGCATGAATTGAGCGCATTCAGTAGAGATGTCCTCTAACTCTTGTGACCACCGGTCCGTCTTCTGCAAGTCCTTGACAGCCTTGTTGGTAGCGGCTTCGTTGAGCACCTCCCCACTCTCCAATTTGAAGATGATCTCCTTCATCTCCAAGTTATATGGACTTATGGATGAACACGCAAGCCCAATTCGCGCATAACCAAAAAGGGGTTGGGTTCGGATTATGAGATGGTCCGAAAGATAAATGGCAATCAAAGGATGAGCATGGGTTCTCGTATACCAATGATGGATATGACACATTAACGCTTTATACGAGCTCAGGTTACACTTGATATGATGTACAAGTATGGTCGGAGGGCACTCGCTACTAATCCACATTCAATGAGCTAGATAAGAGTAGCTCAAGAGTAAGCAAAAATGACACTTAGCTTGAGAGAGTAAGAAAGTTTAACATATTCTCTATATATCGATTGATGAAGCTATTATAATATGCAAGTGTTTATAGTCCTTAATTAGGGTAAGTCCTAGGTTACGGGAAATTATAAAAAAGGATTTCTATTAGCTAGGGAAAGGGGAATAATTTATAGGGGTAGTAATGTAATCGTGCCAAAAGAATATCCTTTGTTAGAAAGGATAGTATGGATGTTAGAAAAGACAGCACATATGTAATTTTGCTCATTCTGTGGTCCTAATGACACTGCAAGCTGAGCAGGGGTAAGCCTTAATTAGGTCTGGTTGGTGTCGGTAGTTCAGCAACTCTGATTGCTGAGATTAGACAAAGGTTGGCTCAGTGACGACTCACATTTGGTTGTCCTTGGATTGTCGGCTCTTGACAATTGTTAGTTCGACCTCAGCATTGTAGGGTTAGTTGTAAACCAATTTGGTGCTTGGACTGGTATGTTGCGGAGGGGTTGGCTCGGCATGTCGGCCGATCACCTTAACAGTTCCTTAGATAGTGTGGAGAGCAGCTCGGTAGGTTGGACTGAGGTAAGTACTGCTCCTCGGCACTTAACTCTCTTCGGACATTTTGGTGAGCCATCTAAGCTAGCCTTTGAGTTTGGGAGCACGTGATTGGTCCTTGATCCATATCATTGCCTTTAGCTTGTTTGAGATTTAGAATCAAATCCGATTCAACTCTAGGTTGCTCATCCTTGGGAGTATAAGGTTGGAGATCGAAAATATTGAAGGAGTTCGAAACTCCATATCCTTCAGGTAGTTCAATCCTATAGAAATTAGGATTAATCTTTTCAAGCACTTTGAAAGGTTTGACGGCTTTAGGAGATAACTTGCTCTTCCTCAAGTTTAGAAATTGTTCCTTACTAAGATGTATCCAGACCAGATCACTTGGTTGAAATTCTCTCTTCTTCCGTTTGCTTCTCAAGTTTAGTACTAGCTCAGCTCAATTGCTCTACAACCTTCTGATGCATGGCTCTAATGGCCTTAACTCTTTCTGCGGTTGGCTGGTCATCATTAAGCCTCAGTTGGGGTGCTTGGTCTATAGAAAGCTTAGGGTTAAACCTACAAGTGACCTTGAATGGAGACATGGTGTACATAGGAACTTAGTTATCACTAAGACTTACCATAATAAATTTGAACTAAATGAGTCCTCCAAAATATTAAAGAAAAATGGATGGAAATGGTTTATGGACGAACTAAAATAGCTAACGTGAAGTTGCTTGGAGGATATGATACACTAGCGAACACAACACGACTTGATACGTTATTTGATATGACGCATAAGCTAATGTCAAGTTACATCCACCACTAATCTTGAACTATTCAGCAAGATTAGATAAGAGTGTATGAAAATGGGACTTAGAGAGGGTTATCTCACAAGAACAAAATATTTAATGCCTGATTATCAAGTTATCTTTAGCTTATAAGGAAAAGGAACTATTTATAGTAAGTCCCTAGAGCATTATTACAAATAAAGAAATTACAACAAAGTATATGCAAAAAAGGATTCCTAGTACATACGAAAAAGGGTAAAAAGGACAAAAGACAAAAATCGAAAAGTTGTACAATGTCAAAGCAGGTGGATAGGTGGCAATGCAACATTGGTCCCGTATGAAGATTCTCTGAACACAGCAAACGAGGGGGCTTAAGATGTTACAGCAATAAAGGGGGAGGGATGAGAAGAGGGTAACGATAGAGATGGTAACAGGCTGAGAGAAAAACTACTCAGTAGGTAAGTGAGTCTCTCGTCACTCGGCAAGAACCTTTGGGCAGCAGTTGGTCGAATTATTCAGTACAGGGTCCTTGGTAAGGGCATGGTCGGTATTATCACAATCGGGAGTATAGATCAACGTATAACAATGCAGGGTGCTCAAGGAGTTCAACCACTTTCCTTCAATGTATAGTTTCTCGTCATCAGCAAGTTGCCAAGAGAGGATTCTTTAGGTAAGGGGTTAGAGGCCTCAGAGTCGTACATGAGTAATGGGACCAATGGTCGACAGTTCATCAGTTACCTAGGATTATTGAAGATTTGTCCTCAAATTTTGGTCTTCATCATCATCAGGCACATATGGAGTTAGATCGGTGACGTTGAATGTGGTAGACATGCTGAAAGCTTCGGGTAGTTGAATCTCATAGGCATTATCATTAATGCGCCTCAGGATCTTGTAGGGTCCATCCGCTTTGGGAGATAGTTTGTTTGTCCTTTCGCTATAGAAGCGTTCCTTACTAAGATGGACCTAGACAAGGTTCCTAAGAATACAAATAACTCGTCTTCTTCCGCAGTTTCCTACTTCCTTCTGTCAGGCTATAGTTTTAGCTAATTGCTTGATAATCTTCTGATGTAACCTCTAGAATTCTTCGGTAAGCTGCAGGTTGGATTGACTCTCCCCTTGTGTAGTCGAACTGTTAACTAAGTCCAGGGATAGGTTCGGGCTAATTCCATGAACAACCTCAAATTATGATGTTCCAGTGGAGTTATGAGTTGAGCGATTGCAGGCAAATTCAATGATGGGTAAACATAATCCCAGTCATGAGAGTTATTTCCAACAGTGGCGCATAAGAGGTTACCGACGGTTCTGTTCACTACTTCAGTTTGGCCGTTTGTTTGGGGGTGACAAGAGGAACTGAACAGGAGTTTAGTGCTAAGCTTCCTCCATATGTTCTTCTAAAAGAAGCTTGTGAATTTTGAATCACGGTCGGACACAATACTCTTCGGCACTCCATGTAATGGCATAATTTCTAGCAAAATGAGGTTAACAATGAAATAAGCATCGTTAGTTCTGTGGCAAAGAATGAAGTGGCCCATTTTGTTGAACCAATCGACCACCACCATGATTGAGTTGTGTCTTCTTGGCATATGGGGAAGGTCGAGCATCAAATCTATGCTCAGATCGGTTTATGGCTAATTTGGAATTGGTAGGGGTATATATTCTCTAAAAGGCTCTCTCCTTCCCTTTGCATATTTATACACCTCGTACCTTTCAAGTATGTGATGCACATCCATCGTTATCCTAGGCTAGTAGAAATACTCTTTCAATATCTCAATCGTCTTCTTTTCCCTGAAATAGCTAGCCAGACCCCTGACATGAGCTTCTCGAATGAGTAGTTCTATTGCAGAACCACTTGGTATGTAAATCTGCTTGCCCTTCACTAAGAATCCCTCACTTAAATAAAATCCTTCTGCAACTCTTCTAGCACTGTACTTGGCTACTAAAGGTCTAAAATGTGGGTCATGCTCATATTGATTGGGTAAATTGTCGAATCTAAGCACCTTAGCTTATAAAGTTGTGAAGAGGGTATAACTGTGAGAAAGTGTGTTAGCTACTGTGTTGGTGCTGCCCTTCTTATACCTGATGACATAGAAAATGGTCTCCAAGAACTCGATTTACTTAGCGTGACGTTGATAAAGCTTCTGTTGCTCACGAAGATGCTTAAGAGATTCATGATCCGAATAGATGATGAATTCTTTTGGCAACAGATAATGTTGTCGATTTTGGAGTGTTCAAACAAGGGCATAGAACTCCCTATCGTAGGCTAAGTAATTCAGAGCAGTACCATGGAGTTTTTTGCTAAAGTAGGCAATGGGTTGGCACTCCTGTATAATAAGGACAGCACCAATGTTGACACCAGACGCATCACATTCAACCTTAAAAATCTTTTCAAAATCTAGTAGGGTGAGTACTGGAGCAAACATCAACTTAAATGTCATGTCTTCAAAACTCCTCTAAGCTTTTTATGTCCATCTAAACTCAATGTTCTTCTTGGTCAATTTAGTCAATGGCATAGTTATGGAACTAAAGTTTCGAATAAATCTTCGATAGAATGAAACCAATCTACGGAAGCTCCTGACTTTGGCAGCACTTGTTGGTGTAGGCCACTTATTAATAGCTCTAAATTTTTCCTCATTAACTTAAACTCTCTTCCCCGAAATGACATATCCAAGGAATACAACCTTGCTTTGATAGAACATACATATTTTCAGGTTATTGAATAATTTCTTGGTACGAAGTATGTTAAACACTAATCTCAAATGTTTGACATGAACGAGGAGGTTGGTACTGTAGACCAGAATATCATCAAAACAAACTACAATGCATTTGTCGATCAACGATCTAAGTGCATGATTTATCAATTGCATAAATGTACTTGGCGCATTAGTTAGACCAAACAACATCATTAACTATTCGAACAAACCACCTCTTGTCTTCAAGGCCTTCTTCCATTCATCCCTAAGTATCATTCATATCTGGTGGTAGCCACTCTTCAGGTTAATCTTTGAAAAGATGCAGTCACTATGTAACTCGTCAAGCATATCATCAAGATGCAAGATCAGGTATTGGTATTTGATAGTGATCTTATTGATAGCATGGTTGTCAATGCACATTCACTATGTTCCATCCTTCTTTGGTAAGAGCATAGCCGGTATGGCATAAGGACTCATGTTCTCACAAGCATATCAACAATCGATCAACTCATCTACCTATTTCTTCAATTCAGCTGCCTATTTGGGATTGAGCTTGTAAGTAGGTTGGTTTGGTGAGGCAGCCTCTGGTTGGAGGTTGATGCAATGCTCAACACCTCTCAAGGGAGGTAAGCCTTTTGATGTCTCAATAGGGAATAGGTTGGTAAAGTCCTGAAGTAGCTGCTGCACTTCTGTAGGTAAGTTCCCAGCTTCTCTAACCTCTAAGAATCTCCTAACTAAAAGGAGTACATAGTCTTCGACCTTGACTTTGCGTACAAACTGAGCTTGGAAAATCACTAAGGACTTCCGCTGTAGAGATCTAGCAACATTTTCTTAGGCTTCTTGCACTTCCTTAGGACTCAAAGGCATCAATATAATTTCTTCATGTCCTTCTGGAACATGTAGGTATATAACACTCTCAAATCAAATAGCTATGGTCGGCTGAGTAATATGTGAGAAGCAAACATGGGAATAACTTCATACATTACTTCGTCCCTGTACCTATCACCAATGGTAATCGGCACTCTAATTTGCTCAGCATCGTGTAGTCCACCTTTCTCATTTAACTAGTAAATCTTGAATGGCTTGGGGTGAGGAAGGGTCAGCAGTTTCATGGCCTTAACTACCCTTTGCGTAATGACGTTGGTACAAATCCCTCTGTTAATGATCACGGTGCATAGTTTGCCATTCACTTAGCAATTTGTATGGAAGAGGTTCTTTAGTTGCTCATTCTCATTAACCACAAAAGCACCGAGAGATAGTCTAACAATAAAGCAATACTCGACTCCACCCTTAAGAGGTATCTCGGCATTGGGGTCTTCCTGAAATTCTTCCAGCATCTGATCAATTGCCACTTCTTCCTCTCCTTCACTCGCACTTTCTACTTCAAACCGGAGCTTGTCTCCCTTTATGGTCGTGACTCGGCAGTTCAGTCATTGATTAGTTATGTGTCTATAGCTAAAGCATTTAAAACATTTCATTTCTTGGCTTTTTCGTCCTGAACTTTGACCTATATCTCTTCGGATCTCAAGCTCCTTGGTCTTGCTCTTACCTCAGCCTTCTTCTGGTCAACTCGACATCTGACCTTAGTGTTCTACTTCAAAACTGTTTGATGCTCTATCATTCCCTAGTCAGCTTGGTAGGCCGTTCCTATTCGGTAGTACTATTTGGTTACTTGACATTCGACTAACCCGGTTTCTTCATTGCCTTTCAACTCTCTAGGCCATACGAATGGTTTCATCCAAAGTTGTGAGGTTCTGTAGTTCCACAATGTTACCAATCTCAGCTTGTAGTCTAAAGATGAACCGTACTATAGTTTGTGTCTCAGGCTCGTCGACATCGCATTATATCATAAGTAACTGAAACTTTTGGACATAGTCATTTATGAATCTGTTACCTTACTTCAAGTCTTGGAGTCAGTAGAAAGTGTCTTGTTTGTAGTGTTCAGGAATGAACCTACTCCTCATAACTCTCTTCATCTCATTCCATGTTTGGACTTTGCATCGGGCCTTTAGGCGAACATTCTGCAGTTTCTTCCACCACATTGCTGCATACCTATAAAATTCTAATGTAGCCACTTGAATGCGGATAGCATCTTCATAGTCGTAGAAATTGAATATCTTTTCGATCTTATCTTCCCAATCCAAGTAGTCATCAGCACTACCAGACCCGTTGAAGCTCAGAATTTGTACCTTAAGATGTTCGGCACCTCTTAGCGCCCTAAACTCACGCTTACCAATCCCAACATACTGGTCCTCGTATCTTCATACTCTTCCACTTTGTCTAACTCCAATTTTCTTCTCCCGACTTTGTCGGCACGTTAGGACAGTACTTGGTTCACTAGAAAGGCTTCTGGAGCTCGTCCGTTCATCTGCCTCCTTGGCCTATCTCTTATCTCTTGGCCCAGCTCAGTAACTCTCTCATGCAGGCCAGTTTCTAAGATTCTGTTTACTGAGATAGCAAGATTAGCCACATTAGCAGCAAAATCTTATATCTACTCATCAATAATATATGGTGTTTGTTGGGTAACTCAACCACGACCATAAGCATCACTCCTGGCATCGTTAATCTCTCCCTGGAAACTAAGATTCAACATTCTCAACACAAAGTTTCAGTAACTACACTTCATACAGATAGCTTTAACACATATACATAAGTATCTTGAACAGCAGACCGACTATCACTATACAGCTCTCGATTTCAACCTTAAGCTCTGATACCAGGAATATATGTTATGCCTAAGAGCTTAGTTATCACTGGGATTTACCATAGCAAATCTAAACTAAATGGGTCCTCCGAAATATCAAAGAAAATAGATAGAAATGGTCTATAGACAAATTGGAGTAGTTGATGAAAAGCTATTCGGAGGATATGACACGCCAACAAACATAACACGACTTGATACATCACTTGATATGATGCACAAGCTGATGTCAAGGTCTATCCGCCACTAATCTTGAGCTATTCGGTAAGATTAGATAAGCGTATATGAAAATTAGACTTAAAGAGGGCTGTTTCACAAGACTAGAATATTTAATGTCTAATTGTCAAGTTATCCTTGGCTTACAAGGAAAAGGACTTATTTATAGTAAGTCCTTAAAGCAACATTACAAATAAAGAAATTATAAGAAAGAATATACAAAAAGGATTCTTAGTACATACAAAAAAGGGTAAAAAGGACAAAAGACAAAAGAGAAAAAATGGAAAAGTAATATAATGTCAAAGGAAGTGGACAGGTAGCAGTGCAACATTGGTCCCATACGAAATTTTCTGCTTACAGCAAGTAAGGGAGCTCAAGATGCTGTGGCAATAAAGGGGGTGAGATGAGAAGAGGGTGAAGATAGAGATAGTAGCAGGCCGAGAGAAAAACTACTTGGCAGGTAAGTGAGTCTCTCGTCACTCGACAATAACCTTTTGGCAGCAGTTGGTTGGGTTACTTGGTACAGGGTCCTTGGTAAGGGCATGGTTGGCATCATCACAATCGGGAGTATAAATCAACATATAACAATGTGGGGTGCTCAAGGAGTTTAGCCACCTTCCTTTGATGTATAGTTTCTCATCATTAGCAGGTTATCGAGAGAAGATTCTTTAAGTAAAGGGTTGGAGACCTCGGAGCTATGGTGAGTAATGGAACAGATGGTCAGCAATCCATGAAGACATGTTTGTTACGCTGTGGGCGGTCCTATTGTATGTGAACTCAATGATTGGCAGATACAGATCCCAATCGACCATGTATTGTTCAACAATGACCCATAGCAAAGTTCCCTTGGTTCTATTGACAACTTCAGTTTATGGATAGTAAGACGTACTGTATAATGGCTTGGTTCGCATTCCGCTTCGTAGCATCCTCTAAAAGTGGCTCATGAACTTTGGGTTTCGATCTGAAACAATGGTTCTAAGTATTCCGTAAAACTTGATAATTTCCTACAAGAAAAGAAAAGAGATAACTAAAGTGTCATTAGTTTTGAAACATGGCACGAAATGTATCATCTTGCTAAATGGATCCATAACTACCATGATGGAGTCCTTCCTTCATGACGTCCTCGACAATCTCAACATGAAATCCATACTTAGCTCGGACTACAGTTTGGTTGGGATAGGAAAGGGTAGATAGTATCCTTACCCGGCTTGGCTCTTCGCTTTTTGGCATATCGCATACCTTTCCAGTATGAACTGGACATCTCTTTTCATCCTTAGCCTAAAGAATCTAAAGGATAGTACTTCATGGGTCTGGCATTAGCCAAAGTGTCCCACCAATCCTCCTCCATACGCTTCGTGCACTAATAATTCTCTCATGGAATAAGTCGAGATATATAGCCTCCTCTTCCTGAATAAGTATCATTCTTCCCTATAATAGTTGTCTAATGTTTGTCCTTCTACACATTGGACATAGATAGGACCTAAGTATGGATCCTCAACATATAAATTCTTTATGGTAAAAAAACCTAGCAGCCTGGTCTATAGCCCGATTAGGAGAGAATGTTGTCTCGATAGGGCATCGGCCACTACATTATTTTTCCCATTCTTGTATTTTATAACGTAAGAAAAATCCTCCATGAACTCGACTCATTTGGCTTGCCTTTGGAATAACTTGAGTTGGCTCTATAAATATCTAAAGGATTCATGATTGGTATAGATCACAAATTCCTTAAGGAATAAATAGTGTTGCTATACCGTTAGGGCTCAAATTAAGTAGTAGAACTCCTCGTCATAGACAAAATAGTTGAGTATATTTCCTTAAAGTTTGTCGTTGAAGTAAGCAATAGGTCGGCCCTCAATATGGCACCTATGCCTAGTCTGGACGCATTAAACTTTACTTCAGACGCTTTATTGAAGCTTGGTAGAGCTAAGACAAGGGCTGTAGTCAACCTACCTAAGACAAGGGCTGTAGTCAACCTACCCTTCACTTCCTCAAAACTCCTGTGCTCCTTCTCTCCTCATCTAAATTCACCATTCTTTTTTGAGAGTTTAGTGAGTAGGGTCACAATCGTACTAAAATTCTTTATAAATATGTGATAGAATGATGCCAGGCCATAGAAACTTCTCACGTTAGTCGGGGTGGTTAGCACTAGTCATTTGGTAATTGCTATAATATTCTCTTTGTCGACTCGTATGCCACCACTAATTACAATGAATCCCAAGAATATCACCTCGGATAGGCAAAAGTTGCACTTCTTTAGATTGGCACAGAGCTATTCAGCTCAGAGTTTTGCAAAGACACTTCAAAGATGTTGTTGATGGGTCTTCGGGTTAGGAACATACACCAAGATATCCTCAAAATAAACTACGACAAATTTCCCTAATAAGTCTCAAAGCACATGATTCATCAGGCGCATAAATATACTTAGTACGTTAGACAGTCTAAATAGCATTACAAGCCATTCATATAATCTATGGCACATTTTGAATACGGTCTTCTACTCATCACTTTTGCGCATTCGGATCTGATGGTATCCAAATTTGAGGTCGATCTTAGAGAACACTCTTGCTCTACTTAACTCATCTAGTATATTATCAAGCCTAGGTATGGGATACTTATACTTGATGGTAATTTGATTGGTCATTTGACTATTTATATACATCCTCTAAGAACCATCTTTCTTTGGCACTAACAGGGTCGGCACTGCACAGGGCTTAAGGGACTCATGTACATACCCCTTCTTCATTAACTCATCTACTTGCTTTTATTGCTCGGTAGTCTACTTAGGATTCAGCCTATAGGTAGGCTTGTTCGGCAGTGTGACTCCTGTCTATAGGTTGATTACATGCTCGACGCCTTAGATTAGGGGCAAACCTTTCGGTAACTTCTCTAGAAACAGGTCGGCAAATTCCTCTAGTAAGGTTTTTACCTTGGCAAGTAACTCCTCTTCCTTTGGTCTCAACTCCAAAATTCTTTGGACCAGTAGATAGGTCGGTCCTTCGAACTTCATCTCTCTTTTTAGTTCGACTCAAGTCAATACTAAAGCTTCCTTCTTTAGGGTTTAGCTCAGTTGAGACTTCATGACTTTTACTTGCTTGGCAATCATTGGACTCAATTTTACCCTCCTACCTTCATACTCTAAGGAACAAGTATTCCTCCTTCCATCATGTATCATAGCTCAATTAAACATCCATGGTTGTCTAAGTAGAATATAGGATACACTAATGGGCAACACATTACGAAGTACTTCTCCTCAATATTTGCTAACGCAGATTGACTTAGACACTTGTTTATTCACATGTAGGGCTCCCTTATCACTTAGCCAATGAAGCTTATAAGGTTTTAAGTGGGGCTTGGTCAACAATTTCAATTGCAGGACCATAAATGCAGAGGTTGCATTAGTACAGCTCCCACTATCAACTATCAAGGTGCATAGTAACTCATTCACCTTGCATCTGACATGGAAGATATTTTCTCTCTATTTGTCTCCATGCACAATACTAGCATTCATTGTCCTCTTCAACACTAGAGTAGTCAACATAAAGTTACTTTCCTTACTGTAGATAACTTCCTCCTCAAATAGCTCAGTTTGTCTGTCCTTCTTCAGCTCTTCTACTTCCTCGTTAGCGTTCTCTACTTCGAGAGTCAGCATCTTACCTCAGATCACCATAGTCTGTCTATTTAGACATTAGCTAGCCATATGTCCAAATCCTTGGAATTTGAAACACTTGATCTTACTCGTCTTCTTGCCTAAACTCTAGCCTTTCTATAACATCCTTGGAACTTCCTTCTCCTCTACTTAGGTAATCTAAGTGAGTCAGTTCTCAACAACCTTACTTGGTTCTGTTTGTACAAGTTTGCTTAGAATAGTTTAGCAACTGCTTGGTCGGCTAACTAGTGGTCGGAACCTTCCTATTCGGTGCCTTTCTATCCTCTGGGCAGCTTGAATCATGTCGTCAAGTGACCTAACTTCTATGGTTTCTAAGATATGTCTGATCTCATACTTCAATCTACTAATGAATTGAGATATTGTTCGATCTTCCGACTCGCTGACTTCGCATCGGATCATCGACATCTGGAATTCCTTAACATAAGCTTCAATAGTTGATCCTCCTTACCTCAGTTCCTGTAACCTTTTGAAGGCATCTTAAAGATAATAGCTTGGCATAAATTTTCTCCTCATAACTCTCTTCATTTCATCCCATCTCTTGATTTCTCATTCTCCTTCTCTTCGTCGAGTGGCTTATAAGTTTTTCCACCACAAGGCAGCATAACTAGTAAATTCCAATATAGCAAATATACCCTTTGCATTATTGGGTACTTCATGGCATTCAAACTGCGTTTCAATCTTATCTACCCAATCCAAGTAGTCATCAGCATCACCACTTCTAGAAAAACTTGGAATATGCATCCTCAATCCTTTGACTCTAGGGGCTCGTACATTTTTTTCTTCAGCCTCATAGTATTCCCTTGCATCGTCATCTCCTTCTATTTCTTCCTCAATCTCTTTAAGCACTAGCCTTCATCTAGCATCCCTACCAATTCTTTCGGCTTGTGGTGGTTGAGTTGGGGCATTAACTTAGTCAAACTGACCATTGCGTCGCCCTTGCTACTCACATTCTCTAGTGGAGCTATTTCTAGCTTACTGCCTATCTTCTTGGATAACAGTCACCAAACTAGCTATCAAGTCGGTAAGCCTATCTAAGTGGTCACATACTGAGGTTTGGAGCTTCCTTCTTGCATTTGGCCACGTCGAGTTTTAATTTTTTGGTTTCCTAAAGTTCCTTAAACACTTGAATCTGACATTGATGGTTACTCCACAAAATTGACGTCTAATAATACCACATGAAGTTCTTCCCATGAATAATAACAACAGATCAATAACCAATACTTCCAACACCACAACAATTATACAATAAACAAATAGTCAACCTCACTCTGTTTTGTGTATTGGACGAGAACAGCAACAAACTACTCAAAGAACACAATAACAAAATCCATATTCGAATGTAGCTAAGCTCTAATACAAACTTATGGATGAAAATATAAGCCCAATATCGCGTGTAGCCAGAGAAGGGGTTGGTCTGGATCGTAAGATGGTCCAAAAGATAAATGGCAATTAAAGGATGAGCAAGGGTTCCCGTGCACCGACAATAGATATGACGTACTAACATCTCACACAAGCTCGAGTCATACTTGATATAATGCACAAGTATGGTTGGAAGGCACTCGCTACTAGTCTACACTCAATGGGCTAAATAAGAGTAGCTTAAGAGTAAGCAGAAAGGATACTTAGCTTGAGATAGTGAGAAAGTTCAGCGTATTTTTTATATATCAATTTATGTGGCTATTACAATATGCAAGTATTTATAGTACCTAATTAAGGTAAGTCCTAGGTTATAGGAAATTACAAAAAAAGATTTCTACTAGCTAGGAAAAGGGGAATAATTTATAGGGATAGCAATGTAATCATGCTAAAAGAATATCCTTTGTCAAAAAGGACAGTATGGATGTAAGAAAAGATAGCGCGTATTTAATTTTGCTCATTTTATAGTCCCAATGACACTATAAGCTTAGCAGGGGTGGGCCTTGATTAGGTCTGGTCGGCGTCGATAGCTCTGATTGCTAAGACTGGATAGGGGTTGGCTTAAGGATGACTCACATTTGATCATCCTCGGATGGTTAACTCCTAACAATTGTTAGTTCAGCCTAGGCATTATAGGGTTAGTTGTAACCTGATTAAGTGCTTGGACTAGTGTATTGTGAAGCGATCAACTTAGCATGTTGGCTTATCACCTTAGCATTTTCCTAGATGGTGTAGAGAGCAAAGTAGCTCGGTAGGTCAAACTGAGATAAGCACCGTTCCTTGGTGCATAACTCTCTTCAGAAAGCTTGGTGAACCATCTGAGCTAGCCGTTAAGTTTGGGAGTATGTGATCGGTCCTTTATCCCTATCATCGAGGCCTCTCTTTAAAACTCCTAGATAGTCTACACTAGCCTAACCTTTCGACTGGCCAACTTTAATGATATTGCTTTAGCACTATTACACTTAGACATGTTTATCGCCAGCTTAGTTTGTAGTTTGGTGATAAATGCCTTCAACATGGCATTCTCCTTTTCAAGTTCTTCCTTAGCTCTCTTCTCTTCATCTAGCTTCTAAAAAAGTTGAGCCTTGGTCTTCTGCTTATCACTTAGCTAAGTCCTAAGGCCGGTCACCTGTTTGGCAGTCTTCTCAACATCGAGTTAGCCTTACTCTACCTATTGTAGCTTTGCCTTAAGCACCTGGTTAGCCTTGATAAACTTATCCTTATATTTACTAGAGGAAGACTCTACCTCCCTCAAGCCCTTTTCAATACTAAACAACATCACTTGAAATCCCTTTACCTATTTCAATAGGGCGTCATAGTTATTGAGTTAGAGCAATACTTGACCATGGTACTACAAAGAAATATAAACTGAGATTAAATCAATGAGATAAGGAAGGACATCAATTGAAAAAGACAAAGACCGAACTGTCGGATGAGCGAGCTTAAATGACTTGCTATCTTCATGGGGATCTCCTCCTCCTACCTTAGACAAGTCTTCAAAGATGGTCCAGTCACCAAGAGTGTAAGACCCCATTAAGGCCTGATAGCGGAGAGTCCAGTGGCGCAATGTAATATTGTTGCCGCAAATATCCCACTTTGGCTTCAGAAGCTTCCCCTTAGCCTTCCTAGTCTTGGTCTCAACCTTATGAAAGCGAAGCTCCTCATTCTGGGATGCATATGTTGCGTCCTTGAATGAGTCCGACACTATCCTTAGAAACCGAAACTTGCTAAGGACTTCAAAGAACTCATCCCTAAGCTCATCGATACACTTATATGAATGAGTTAGAAGCCACTCATACTAGGTCACCTGACTAAGGGGTGCCTTCCCTATTGTCTTCTTCTTCTTTGCCCTAAGGGCCACTTCCCCAATAGTTTTGGAGGCCTTTTTTTTTTTTTTTTTTTTGCCCAACTGCCTTAGACGGGGAATTGGCCTTAGTTACCTCCTCCTCACCCCTGTTAAGGGGGGTAAGCATCACTACATTAATCTCTTTGCCACTAGTAAGCTCATCCTCCACGGTTATAAGTGTAGAGGTGATGTGCTTAGGAGCTTAATTATTACTAAGACTCATCGTAGCAGATTAGAACCAATGAGTCCTTCGAAATATCGAAGAAACTTAAAGTGAGTAGGTCGACAAATTGACTAGAGTAGCTGACGTGAAGCTGCTTGGAAGATATGACTCACCTGCGAACACAACATGACTTGACACTTCACTTAATATGACGCATAAGTTAATGTCAAGATCCACCTACCACTAATCTTGGGTTACTCAACAAGATTAGATAATAGTATATAAAACTGGACTTGGAGAGGGTTATCTCACAAGAATATAATATTCCATGTTTATTTTGAAGTGAGATGATTTCGGCTTACAAGGATAAGGGACTATTTATAGTAAGTTCCTAGGGCAACATTACAAATGAAGAAATTACAAAAAGGTATACAAGAAAGTGGATTCCTAGTACATACAAAAAAGAGTAAAAATGACAAACGACAAAAAAAGGGAAAAATAGTATAGTGTCAGATGAAATGGATAGGTTACAGCATAACATTGGTTTCGTGCAAGGATTCTTTAGGTACAGTAGCTGAGTAGAATCAAGATGCACTAGCATCACGGACTGCCAAGATGAGAAAGGGATGCAGTAAGTACTGGTAGGAAGTTAGAAGAAAAATGCTTGGCAAAAGGCTCTTGACAGCTAAAAGTTTAATCATTTGGTATAAAGCCCTTGGTAAGCAAGTAGTTAGCGTCGGCATAAGAGAGATAACAGAATAGGGTGTAATCTTCTGGAGTTGTTAAGGAATTCGTCTATCTTTCTCTTATATAGAGTTTCTTGTCATTGATAGGTTGCCGAGAGAGAATTTTTCAGGTGAAGGATTGGAGGCCTTGGAGCCTTACATGTATAAGAAGACTAATGGTCGGTAGCTCATCAGTTCCCCAAGGTTATTGAAGATTTTCCCTCAAATCTTGGCCCTCTTCTTCATCAGGTACAAAGGGTGTCGGATCAGCTACATTAAAAGTAGCAGATACACCATATCCCTCAGGCAGCTTTAGCTCATAGGCTTTGTCATTGATGCGCTTAAGGATCTTAACAGGTTTATCTGATCTAGGGGAAAGTTTGTTCGCCCTACGCTCCTTGCTGAGGTAAACCCATACAAGGTCTCTGGGGCATAAACCACTCGTCCCCTTCTACGGCTTCCCTATTCCTTCTATCAAGCTACGATTAATATCAATTGTTCAGTAACCTTTTAATACAACTTCTAGATTTCCTTGGTGTGTTGTAGGCTGGATTGACTTTCCCCTTGTATGGTCGAGGTAACAGCTATATCTAGGGGAAAGTTTGAGTTTAGTCCATAAATGACTTAAAAAGTTGACCCTCCTGTCAAGTTGTGAACTGATTAATTGTAAGTCAACTCAATGATTGGTAGGCATAGGTCCCAATTGTGTAAGTTCTTCCCTACAGCTACTCATAAAAGGTTACTAACTATCTTGTTTACTACTTTGGTCTAGCCATTTGTTTAAGTGTAGCAAGAAGTACTATACATAAGCTTAATGCTGAGTATCCTCCATAGGGTTTTCTAGAAGAAACTCATGAACTTTGAATCACAATCGAATATAATACTTTTCAGCAATCCATGTAGATGTACAATTTCTGAAACGGTCAACCACAACTATAATGGAGTCATATCTTCTCGGCGTTCGGGGAAGGCCAAGCATGAAATCCATGCTTAGGTCAATCCATAGGTGCTAAGGTATGGGTAAGGGTGTGTACTCTCCATACGACTCTCTTCTTCCTTTTGCATGTTTACACACCTTGCACCTCTTAAGAATTTAGTGTACATCCCTCATTATCCCAAGCTAGTAGAAACGTTCTCCTAATATTTCAGTCATCTTCTTTTATCAGAAATGGTCGGCTAAGCCTCCAGCATGAGCTTCATGGACAAGTAGTTCTGTAGCTGAACCACTTGGTATACAAACTTGCTTACCCTTCATTAGGAACCCCTAACTTAAGTAGAACCCATCTACAACACCTCCAATATTGTACTTGGCCACTAAGGGCCCAAAATACTGGTCGTGCTCATACTGATCGAGTAGGGTACTAAATCCAAATACTTTGGCTTACATAGTTGTAATAAGGGTATGACGACGAGCAAGAGCATTGGCTACTATGTTAGTGCTCTCTTTCTTATACCGAATGACGTAGCAAAAAGACTCTAGGAATTCATCCCAATTGGCATGATACTGAAAAATTTTTGCTGCCCATGAAGATGCATGAGAGACTCATTATCTAAGTAGATGATGAATTCTCTCGGCAACAGATAATGTTGCAAGTTCTGTAGTGTTCGGACAAGGGCATATAACTCCTTGTCATAGGCTGAGTAATTTTAGGTAGCACCATAGAGTTTCTCGCTCAAATAGGCAATTGGTTGGCACTTTTGCATAAGGATAGCACCAATGCCAATGCTAGACGTATCACACCTTACCTCAAAAACTTTCTCAAAATCTGGTAAGGCGAGTATTGAAGCAAATGTCAACTTAGACTTCACATCTTCAAAACTCTTCTAAGCCTTCTTAGACCACCTAAACTCAGTGTTCTTCCTGGTTAATTCAGTTAATGATGCAGTTATGGAACTGAAGTTTCGGATGAATCTCCGATAAAATAAAGTTAGACCATGGAAGCTCCTGACTTCAGCAGCATTAGTTAGTGTAGGCCACTTAAGAATAGCTCTCACTTTCTTGTCATCAACTCGAACTCCTTCCCCTGAAACAACATATCCAAGGAACATAACCTCGCCTTGACTTAACACACATTTCTTCAGCTTGTCAAGTAAGCTCTCGATACGAAGAATGTCAAACACCGATCTTAAATGCTTAACATGAGTGATGAGGTTGGTATTGTAGACCACAATATCATCAAAATAAACCACAATACATTTGCTAATCAATGTTCTAAGTACATGATTCATTAGCCGCATGAATATACTCAGTGCATTAGTTAAGCCAAATGGCATTACCATCCATTTGAACAGACCATCCTTTTTCTTGAAGGCCATCTTCCATTCATCTGTAGGCCTTATTCGTATTTGGTGATAGCCACTCTTCAGATCAATCTTTAAAAAGATGTGGGCACCATGCAACTCATCAAGCATATCATCTAACCGTAGGATTGGGTATCGGTACTTAACAAAAATTTTGTTGATGATACGACTGTCAATGTGCATTCTTCACGACCCATCTTTCTTAGGTACTAATACGGTTAGTAAAACACATAAGCTCATACTCTCTCGGACGTATCCGTTGTCTACCAACTCATCCACTTGTTTCTTCAGCTTGGCTGCTTGCTCAAGATTGAGTCTATAAGCAGGTTAGTTTAGTAAGGCAGCTCTAGGTTGCAGGTCCATGCAATGCTTAATGCCTCTCAACAGAAGTAAACCTTTCGGTATTTCATTTGGAAATAAGTCAGCATGGTCTTAAAGCAGTTGCTGCACCTCAATAAGCAAGTTCTTGGCTTCTCTTACCTCCAAGAATCTCCTTACTAAAATGAGCACATAGTCCTCGGCCTTGACATCTTGGGCAAACTAAGCTTAGGAAATCGATAAGGACTTCCGTTGCAGTGACCTAGCAACCTTCTCTTTAGCTTCCTGCACTTCCTTAGGACTCATAGGTATCAATATAATTTTCTTCCTATCCTTCTAGAACATGTAAGTGTTCCTATACCCATCGTTCAACACTCTTAAGTCAAATTGTGAAGGTCAGCCGAGTAATATGTAAGAGGTGCACATAAGAAGGACATCACACAATACCTTGTCTCTATAACTATCACCAATGGTAATCAGTACCCTAACCTACTCGGTAACGTGTAAGCCTTCTTTCTCATTTAGCTAGTAAATCTTATACAGCCTAGGGTGTATGAAGGTTGACAATTTCATGGCCTTAACTATCTCTTATGCTATGACATTGGTACAGCTCCTTTTGTTAATGATCAAGGCGCATAGTTTTCCATTCACTCGACAATTCGTATGGAAGAGATTCTCTCTCTACTCATTCTCAACAACTACAAAATCACTAAGAGATCATCGAATGACAAAACAATACTCGGCACTGCCCTCAGGAGGTATCTTAGCATCGGGGTCTTTCTGAAACTCTTTCAGCATCTGTTCAACTTCCTTCTCTTCCTTTCCTTCGCTCGTACTCTCTACTTCAAATTAGGGTTTGTCTCCCTTTATGGTCATGACTCGACCTTTAGGACATTGACTAGCTACGTGCTTATAACTAAGACATTTAAAGTATTTGATTTCTTGAGTCTTTCTTCCAAAGTCCTAACCTTCGCTTCTTTGGACCTTAGGTTCCTTAGCCTTGTCCTTATCTTGGCCTTCTTTTGGTCGGATCGGCACTTGCCCTTGACGTTCCACCTTGGAACTATTTGATGCTTGGTCATTCCCTGATTGGCTTGACATGTTACTTCTGTTCGGCAGCGTAGGTCAGCTACTCGACATTCGACTAACTTGGTTTTACTTTTACCTTTCCTCTCTTTATGCTACTCTAATGGCTTTGTCCAAAGTGGTAAGACTCTACAGCTCCACTATGTTACCAATCTCAATCTTTAGCCTAGAAATAAACTGCACTATAGTTCATGTCTCGGGTTCGTCAATATCACATCGAATCTTGAGCAACTGAAACTTTTGGACATAGTCGTCTATTGAACGGTTACCTTATCTTAAATCTTATAGACGTTGGAAAGTGTTTTGCTCGTAGTGTTTGAGAATGAACCTACTTCTTCTAACTCTCTTCATCTCATTCCATGTTTAAATTTCGTATTAGGCCCTCAAGCGAACATTCTGCAGCTTCTTCCACCACATTGTTGCATATCAAGAGAATTCCAACATGGCTACTCAGATATGGACAACATTTTCATAATCATAGAAATCGAATATCTTCTTAATCTTCTCCTCCCAATCCAAATAGTCGTTAGCATTACTAAGCCCATTGAAGCTCGGAATTTATACCTTAAGGTGTTCGGCACCTCTTGGCGCACTAAACTCATGCTCCTCAATCTTGACATACTGTTCCTCTTTTTCTTCATACTCTTCCACTTTGTCCAACTCCAACCTTCTTCTTGCTACTCTATTAGTACGCTGAGGTGGTGCTTAGTTCATAGGAAAGACTTCTGGTGCTCGTTCATTCATCTACCTTCTAAGCCTATATCTCATTTCTCGGCCCTATTCAATTACTCTCTTTCTCGACTTAGTCTCTAAGACTCTCTGTACTGAAATAGCCAAATTAGTTGCAATAACAGCAAGGTCTAGTATCTGCTCATCAATAGTACTTGGGGTTTCTTGGAAACTCGACTACGGCCATGAGCATCACTTTCGGCATTGTTAATCTCTCCTTGAACATTAGGATTCGACATTCTCAAAACAAAGCTTTAGAAAATACTCTTCACATAAGAAATCCTTCTATACACACAAATACCACACAACCTATGAACTTACTTTATTCCCCTAAATGAAAATAGCATATTTTAAACAGCAAACTAGTATGGACTATCACCATACAGCTCTTAGTCACAATCTCAAGCTTTGATACTAGGATTATATGATGTGCACAGGAGTTCAGTTATCACTAGGACTTATCGCAGTAGATTAGAATCAATGGGTCCTTCGAAATATCAAAGAAACTTTGAGTGAGTAAGTTGATGAATAGACTTGAGTAGCTGATGTGAAGCTGCTCCGAAGATATGACTCACTTGCAAACATAATATGACTTGACACATTACTTAATATGACGTGTAAGTTAATATCAAGGTCTACCCGTCACTAATATCGGACTACTCAACAAGATTAGATAAGAATGTATGAAAATTGACTTAGAGAAGGTTATCTCACTAAAACAGAATATTCAATGTCTATTTTGAAGTAAGATGATTCCAGCTTATAAGGAGAAGGGACTATTTATAGTAAATCTCTAGGGTAACATTACAAATAAAGAAATTACAAAAAGTTAAACATAAAAGGGGATTCATTGTACATACAAAAAAGGGTAAAAAGGACAAACGACAAAAAAAAAAGAAGAAAAATAGTACAGTGTCAGATAAAATGGACAAGTGGCAACGCAACATTGGTTCCATACAAGGATTCTTTAGGTACAGTAGTTGAGTAAAATCAAGATGTAGTAGTATTGGGGACTGTTGAGATGAGGAAGGGATGCAGTAAGTGTTGGTAGGAAGTTAGAAGAAAAACACTCGACAGGAGGCTCTTGGCAACTGAAAGTTCGATCATTCAGCATAGAGCCTTTGGCAAGCGAGTAATTGGAGTCGACATAGGAGAGAGAACAAAGCATGGTGTAACCTTCCAAAGTTGTCAAGAAATTCAACCATCCTTCTCTTGCATAAAGTTTCTCGTCATCAACAGGTTGTTGAGAGAGAATTATTCGAGTGAGGGATTAGGGGACTTGGAGTCGTGCGTAAGTAAGAGGACCAGTGGTTAACAGCTTATCAAGAGGCAAAGATAGGATTGGTGGAGGGAAAGACTGTGCTTAGGGCCTCGGTAACCAGCGGCTCTATATAGGAGCCAACGAAGGGAATCCCCTAGGGTAGAGTAGCCAGTCAACCTTGCTAGTCTCTCATACCCTTGACTTCAATCCTATAGCCTTACCTTTAGGGTCAGAGGCTTTAGTGGTTGGCTTGAGAAGATCAAACACCCGAGGTGGGGAATCTCCTTAGCTAGTCTCTTACCTGTAGAGGATCAAACAAATAGTCAGTAAAAGATAAACAAAAAACAAAAAAGTATAAGCACCATCATTCACCAACTTAGTCATGACCAGTACAGACAAGCAAGATCCTCCCCCCTATTTCACTCAAGGAGGACATTGGATGAAGCACTGCCCTACATACGTACGTTAGCATGATGAAAGAAGCTATTTGTGAAAAACGAACCTATACCTTCTGTTCACTTCTTCATCTTGGGGAAGATCTCGGAGATCAATAGTTGAAGTATCTCCCCACGGTCTCCACGGCGTTTATTTTGTTGCCTTTTCTAAGGGCTATGAAGGCTTGAATCTCCTTCGTGGCCTTGGCATAATTTGGCCTAAGCTCTTTCTAAGCCCTAATATGATCCATCTTGTCTAGAAGTTTGCCTCTTCTGGCAGCTCAATCACAAGAAGTCATCCTGCCAACTTTTAACAGAGTCTAAAAGGCCCCCAAACAGCTTCCTCCCCAGATGGGGCTAGAGGTACAACCACCTTCCCAAACTCTTCTACCGGTAGAAATGGTTGAAGAGCTTAAGAGTAGCCCTTATCACCAGGTACTCACAAAGTCCCTAGGACGCCTTTAACACCCTCCACCTATTGGGAAGGACTTGTATTGAACTTCATTGGTGGAAGTTGAAGAGCTCCTTCTAGAATTTTCTCAAAGGGAGGCGTTGTCTAAACTCTAAACACTTCTCAAACAGGATAAAAAGCCTCCCCAATAATAAAGGCACCTTCTCCTCCCTTCTTGGCAACCATACTAGCCAACTTAGAGTTGGTCTAACCAGGAAGTTGCTCAAGACCTAGTTGGGGGCAAAAGGCTTGCTCCGACTAACTCGACCACTCAGATCTTTGCTTATCCTGGCTTAGTGAACAAATCTCTAGCCTCCAGTAAGGTTGCATATACGTAAAGATCCCTCAGGATAGTATTGATAAGCCTTAACTTATCCAGCGTCTCCATTGCCATTCTCGTGTCGTCATTTAGTTGTGCCAATGATGTGGCTTCCTCTTCTCCTCTACGAGGAGGATCACTCTCAATGGCTTCAAAATCGGTTAGATTATATTTTGACACAATAGATGATGTCTCACCTGTGTATATATTACATTTTGATGGTGAAGAAAAGAGAAACGAAGAACTTTGAAGAAAAGTTTAAGAAAAAGAAAGCTTTGAAGAAGGTAGATGTTGCAGTAAAGGAGAGACAAAGGTTTCAAAAGAGTAATCCTATAAAGTGACTCTAGTAATTTTAGGCTAAGCCCTTTGAGAAACAAATTGGTGGTCATAGGGATTTGAATAAGCATAAATCGTTTAGAACACTGTGATGCAAATATGTGGAGATAGCTTTAATCAAACGATAGCCTTTGAAAGGAAAAAACGCATGCAACTACATGTGTTTCTGTTGTTGTCACATCACATTAACTACATTATTTATGTACGTGATAAAGTGAGAATTTGAAAAGTAACTTTCTTAAGAAGTTTTTCCGAGGCCCCTTTGACTTCCACAAAAGAACTTGTTCAACACTCCATCAATACTATGCCTTAGTACGGATAGATTGTATTTGCTCTGATGATGGTTAGCTTAGCTTAACCCTATCTACCTAACACCTTTGCTCTACAGCTTTGTTGATTAAAGCACACAACGTACCAAATCTTCGCCTTGGCTCAAAGCTTTTAGCTCAGCCTATTATCCACCTTAGATCACCTATTCGATACAGACCCGACATGATAGAGGACTAACCATTCGATGCCCTTTGACAACCAAGGAGGTCAGACCTCTTGTCTTTCATCTTGGGTCTAAGGTCCGGTGTACCCACCTTAGCCTTGGTAGAAGCCTACTTAGAAAGGCTATGTCTGCTCGGCCCTTACGTTTTTCAGCTCAAACATCTTCATCGCTATGTTGGCATACTAGCACCAGCACCATGGATGCCCTTAGACTAGATTGACTACACACCTAAGGAGCTTATCTCTCCGCTCTTTGCCTCTACAATGGTAATAAAACTACGGAGGTGGGGCACTAGGGAGGGTAAGTGTATGGTGGGGAAGTGATTAATAGGGCTTTTCGGATGTAGGCCCCTCAAGCCTATGTCGACCTAATAAGGCTCATAACATAGGCTACACTCCATAAAAACTCGATCTTCTCCTTCATAGCCGACATCAGCCTAGGCCCATTAAGTGGTTGCCTAACTAAATTGTTCACCAACGACTAAAAGAATAAGGCTAAGGCTAATGACTGAGTTAAACAATCGCCTCTTATATCTGTAGAACACATCGGACATCATAACTTCACTCTCCAATACTTATGGATGTAGCTTCAACCTAGTAACCTCTCTTTAACTGTTGACTCCACTCCTCTATAGATACAAAGCCATCATCCAATAGTAAACCACTTGACACTTTGCGCACTTGAGCCTACATATAATCCTTTAGTACTCTTACTTCCTCCAAATAAATACTTAACTTAAGCATTGAAGTGGTTACACTAGACAACACATTAGTGCTTTCTCACTGCTCTTTGTTTTGTAAGCTCATTTACTTGCGTGAAGCTTTACCTTCTACAAATCTATATCGACAAATTTCTTAAGACAATAGTTTTAATTCTAAGTTTTTACAACGAGTCTATTGGAAGATATAATTTTTAATTATTTTCTATTCTCTTATATACAATAGATATAAGTCAAATCTAACTAAAATTTTTATGGTAAATTTTGTTTGGATGCTCATGCTTTCACAATGGTGACCACCTATATTTTTGTTTATTAAGACATTGTAGACCTATGTTTTACTATATTTGCTACCATTAGACAGGTAAATACATATCAGTTTCTTATATATAATAATTAATTTAATAAAATAAGGGTAAATTGCAAACATCTCACTTTATGTTTGCTATATATGCGGATAGCCCCTATCTTACAAAATATGCGAATACACTCCTTATACTTGGAAAAATATTCAATCCTGACTTCATTTTCAATTTTCTCGTTAATTTGTCGACATGATGATAGTTAATCACACATAAAATGCGGCCTACAACTATGGAAATCCCACTCATATATATCCTAAGGGAAAAAGCAATCTCAAAAAATTATATATCTTCTTTCTCTACAAACCCTTGTTGAAGTTTCTTAAGCAAAACCATTTTGTCAATAGGCCTGCAATGCCATGAAAGTTTTGGGAATCGACATATGATCATGCCAAGTAGAAAAAGTCATGTCTATGGTTAAAGGTGTATAGAACAATACTTCTAAAAGCAAGTTTATATGTCCTTTAAATAAAAATTTTAAATGTTGAAGAGTGAATAGCATTAATGAGCAAGTTATTCTAGGTAGCATAAATAATTTTGTAGTCAATATGCTGTTGCGTTGTTTTCCCTTCCTTTGATTTGGGTTTTTTCATTCTTTATCAAAAGTTTATTAACATAGTTTCAATAAAAAAAAAAAAAAAAAAAAGAAAGGAGCCTAGCACATGGATTTCATGGTATTTCCTTTTCATTTTTTTTTTCTTTCTGAAAAATACATGGATTACAGAGCTTTGAAAACGGATGCCCGAGAAAAAGGGTGCAATTATATGGTACGACGATTATCTCCCAAAGTATTCGGATAGTGAGTCCTTCGGACAAGTCTTTTTATTTGCAATTCTTTACGTTTTGGTTTAGTTGAATGAATAGATTGTGAACCCTCAAAATTTTCATTATTATTATTTTTTTTTCGAAAGGAAATTAAAGGTGATAAATAGCTCACCACCGTTCTAGAGCATTATGTTATCCGTAGGGATTTCATATGGCCACCATGTTAATGTAGTCATTCTTAGCTATGTCATTTGGCTTTTATTTATTATTTTTCTTTTATTTTTTCAGTTTTTCTATATTTTTGTTATACAATTCATTTAGATACATTCAATAATATTATTTTATTAAATTAACTATTGTTGACCAATTAAAAGTTGGCACACAAATATAAAAATATTTAATAACATGATTTTGTTAATTTAATTAATGGTGATAGATAAACATAAACAGTAATATAAAGCATTGAAAAACGAGAACATAGGCGCACAATTTTTTAATAGCCTCGATGTCCTAGCTCGACTGGTTGAGTTGGAGTCTACTTGAAATCTTGTTTACTTTTTTGGCAATACACAATTGCTTGAGTCCAAAAGGTTTCGTATTGTTAAAGCCTTGATTATTATCAAGAGCAGTTTTTTTCTTAACCCCTACTGACTAAAACCTACAATCTTACAGCTTGTTTATTTTACTAAATGAAATAAGACTAATATAATAGTTGAAATCTCTTTTTTCAATTATAATTTAATGAAACAACAAAACCTTAGAAATCTAAGCCTTGACATTGTAGATTTAACTCTTGAAACAACATCAAAACCTAATCCCTTATCCTATCCATGTCTAAAACCTTTGGCAACAACACCAAATCTATAATCTAAAACCAATTACCAGAATAATTTTATAAAAAAAAAAAAAAACTTTTAGGAACTTGTAATTCAAGCCTAAATGATAAGATTTATGACAAAAAGAAGAGGGATTCTTAAGTTAGGAATCAAACAAGATAAGTAAATTGTAAATTTATCCTATGAGAAAGTCAAAACTTTAAGATGATTAAAAAAAATAGAACATTTTCATGTTGAATTAATACAATCAAGAGTCTTAAAAATCTAACTTTTATAAAATAACTTAAATCGTGATTTATTTAAGGTTAAGTCCTAAGTTTGATAAAACAATCTTACAAAACCTAAAACAAAAGCTTAGACCTTATCTTGTGAAAAACTAGGGATCATAGTGATAAAGTAAAATAAAATTAGATAAAAATAATTTAACTACAGACCACTTTTTTCACGTGATCAACCACATTGGCCAAGCCCAATTTTTCTATGGCCTCACCATTTTCCAACCTCGTGAACCACTTCTCCTCCAAGTTGATCATAACTCCATGTTTTGCCTAAATTTCATTCCAAACCCATCTTAGCCTATTTCTCAACCCCAAAATTCTTTTGGGAACTTTTTAAACCTATAATTGTTACTTAAAAGATCAACTGAAATAATTTAAAGATGGACGTTACAAAATTATTAAATTAATTGAACTTATCAAAATATTGGAAATGAAGCAAAACAAATTCAAGTGATTAGTTTATGAATAAATAAGTGTAGCTATCTTGTTCGGTTGGATGTTCATGTCTGGTTTATTAAATGAATATGAACTATCTTTTGCTTTTAACTAACTCATGTGAGTATTGTTTGTGCTTTCCTCGAGATCGGAAACAATTTTGAATAGGTGAACTATCAATCGGGTATATTTGGGATGAAATGGCAAATCGTTAGACACCAATGGCACCCTTTGCTGTTGATGCATGGATATTGGTTATTGGCGAAATCGAGGTTGGTATGAGTTAAGAGTCTAGGGTGAAGTTGTAGGTTGGTCAAATAGTGACATGAGATACTATTATAGATGTTTGGTAGGAAATTAGACGATTGATGGCTGACAAATGATGGACTTACTATGAGATCATAATTTTTTGTGTTGCTAGATTTATCATGCTGAGATTCAGGGATTATTGGATCCATGTCTTTGTACACTGAAATTATGATGCTAATACTTTCAAAACTTTTTTTTCTTTTTTTTTTTTTTTGGATGTGTGCATTAATTAATGAAATCCAAAGCCATATGCGTCTTATCATGAATGTAAATAATGTAGAGTAATTAGCCGTTGAGTTTCATAACTCACTCGTTTCAGGACTTGTTTTATAACATTAAATGTAAAAAAAAAAAAAAAAAAGGCTTGATACAAGAAGATTAAAGAGCTAGGACTCCTCATTTATGTATGCCCTTACTAGGCAACAAGAATACGTGAGGAAACATCACACCCTTTAGGCATGGGTCATAAGATTCTGACTAAGCTACACTTTAATGTTTATTTAGGGATGATTTGTTTTGTGCTTTCTTATTATTTCCTATCAATGTTGATTACATTGAAGATTACAACATTATTATAGCTATTACATCTGTATACATATATATACATAATACAGAATTGATATCTTCTCATAATTTATAATGCCATTCTTAAAAAGGTTTTCGAAATTCAAACACTCTCAGTTCGGTTTTCTTAGAGTTCAATTTCTTCTTAGTTGTAATAGTATAAAGTGCTAACAAGAATTCATAATTTCTTTTAAAATTTCAAAGCTTCATTTGGGAATATTCAGTATAATTTGCTATGTAATTAATTTTTATACGTGCAATTTCCTCGGCGTGTGTGTAACTACTCATTTTAGGGCCAGTCTCGAATTGGGCTACTGGGTGAGTCATTGACAATGGCTTTAGGCCCGACAGGTTGGACAGATTTAGTTAGCCTGATTTTATTTTTTTGGGCCGAAGTTGGACAAGAGGAAAAATTGCCTAATATGAACCCAAGCCCACAAAATAATAAAATTCTTCAATGATTTTAAACTCTCTAGTACACGGGTTGGTTGAGCGAAGCTACAGGATAAAATAACTTAAGTTAGTGTAAAGGATTTATACCATATATCTATCCTATAGTGCAAAAATCTATTTCACGGTATAAAATAAATATATTTTTAAATTTTAAAAAATGACCTTATGACAAATCATTTTCTATATCCAAATCATCATTATTTGTTAGTTGTTGAAGTCCAAGCAAAACTCATATGAAAATTGGATAGAAAACATCGTAAAAATCCTTGGACTCCGCTTGTTTTAGTAAAAATAGTTTTCAGAAAACATTTTCCTTATTTCCTTTATTTGTTAGTCTTTTAAGTACAAAACATATTCCCTCTTAATGGTAAAATCCTAATTTTTTTTTTTCAGAAAATGGTTTATGCTTTTAAAAATAGAAATTCATTTTCCAAACTACTTTTCATAAGTTTTCTAACTTTCAAAACATAAAATCTACTTGAATTTTTTTATTAGGATTGACCAATGAATTATAAATATGAGGGAACTTTAATGGAAAAAAATTCAAAACGCTTGTTAATAAAATTTTAAAATATAAGCTAAAGAAGTTACAATGATGAACATTAAAAATTAATCCACATGTTATATTTTTACATAAAAGGTTTGTACTATACTCATAATAATACATTGATGAAACTAAATTAAGCAAATAAAAAGGTAAAATGTTTACTCATTTGACCTCTTACCATGTTTACCTATCATCATTTGCTAAAAATATTAGAGTTTGTTCAGATCGTGTATTAAAAATGCTAAGGGATCATTTAGTAATAAAAATCGGATACATTTATATTGGTAGAAGATTTGAGTCTTGCTATTTATAAAAAATTTCTTTAGTAAAGAACTTGCATAGACAAGGCGAATTATGTTTGGTCTAATATACGTGTACAGAAGACAAAGAGGGCCCCACTGTTTTTAGTTCTTTTCATACACATATAAACAATATGGTGTATTCAAGTTTTTCGCATTTTGATTGTTCTCAAAATAAACACACCATTATCATGTAACAATTTAATGCTTACTGTGCTACTTAATTACAAGAGGACTTTGGACATCAAGTTCTCTAAGTTTTCGTAAGAAGAACCACCAGGTCTCGTTGCCTCTTCTGCCATCTTCTTCCACTCCATTGCCTCCTTCTTCATTTCATTTCCCTTCTTTCCATCCACTAACTCTCTCAACATATTCTCCACTTCATCTCTCCCAACATCATTACCGATCTCCAATCCAATTCCCCACTCCCTTGTGCTATACAAACAATTCAATTGTTGTTCTGCAAAAAATGGCCAGCATAATATTGGTATCCCATAGCAAATACTCTCTAAAGTCGAGTTCCATCCACAATGTGTCAAGAATCCCCTAATAGTGGGGTGACTAAGGACTTGTTCTTGTGCACACCATCCTGCCAATTTGCCTCTATTACACGTTTCTATCACAAATTCCTGTGGTAGAATTGCATTTCTACCTATAACAAGATCTGATCTAATTATCCATAGGAAACTCTTTTGACTATTTGCTAAGCCCCAAGCAAACTCAATTAATTGTTCAGGAGTCATGGTAGTGATGCTACCGAAATTCACATAAACAACTGAGTTAGGCTCTTGTGAATCTAACCATTCCAAGCAAGTAGCATCTTCTTTCCATAAACTACAGGTTATTGAATTTAAATGGTCTCTACAACCATTTGTGGTCATGTCTATTTCATTCAGTAATAATTGGAGTGGACCAATCGTGTAGAGATTTGGGAACATAGATGAGAGAGCATCCAAAACATCCTTTTCTAATGCATCAAAGGTATTCAAAACTACTGCTGAGGCCCTATGTGTTCTTTTGAATTCCTTAGTGATATAATTTACCATTATATCATTAGGATCTGTTGTCTTGATAAAACTTGGAAGATCCTTTAAACGGATACTCTTCATTCCAGGAATCCAATTTATGGTGGTTTCTAGGTAGCCATTGCTTAGGTAACTCTCGTCTGTAAAATTGCAAAAATTATAAGAAAAATTAATTAATGGCTAAAATTCTTATCATGTGCAAACACTTCAAGTTAAGTATATATAGGGTTTGAAATATTGTGAATTTGCATGCATGGCAAATTTGGATTAAGGATGATAATGTATTATATTTCTAAACTCCTATAAATAGCTGTTAAATATACTCTTCAAGTCTAGTTTTACCCTTAAGTGTACTTGTTTATGGTGCTTCCTAAACTATTCGATAAACTTTAATGAATTTTATTTATTCAACTAAGAAACGTAAAATTTAAACCTAATTTAAAGGCATAACTCCTTCAACTTAGAAAAGTAGTATTAACTTGTGATGATGATCGAGTATTAGGTGGATAGAGTATGATATCCTATCTATACCCACCATGTAAAATACAAATTCCCAAATTTGGAAACTAGAACTTACCCTATAGTACCATAGAACCTATACTATGTAAAATCTAATGGATATAGTGTATCTTATCAAACTTGTAAAATTTACCCTTTTCCTCATAAATTTCACACTTATATAATATCAAAAAAGTAATTTATGTATAATATTACAAAGTCTCTACATACAAAAGCTATAGAACTTGTAGCAAAATCTTTGAGAATAAAAGAAAATAATATTTCTTACCTTTACTATTTCAAGTTATAATTTTACTACTTAGCAAATAGGAAAAACAAGGAGAAAGAATAGAAAATATGAAGTTGGAAAGGAAAATGGAGAAGAATAAGGGAAAGAAAGGAAAACATGTTGGTTTAAATATTTTCATGTAATTTTCTAGAGAGCAATTTTAATCTTCTAGATAATAACTTATAATGGTTGGATCAAGTTGATCCTTGCCATTTATTGTGGGGAAGAATGCTTATAAATATGTAGTCCTTTATCATTTGTAACTAGGTTAGAAAAAATAAGAAATACACAAATATTTCTATGTCAAAACACCTTCTACTCTATTCCTTCATTTCCTACAAATCATTTTCTATTTCAATATTTCTTAAAATCAATATCATTCTCTAACTTTCTATTCTATTCTAATCAAATCAAATAACCTTCCAAATACTAACAGTAGTATCAAAGCCTCGTCCGATCATCTACTAGGCATATTCTATCAAACTATTTTCTAAACACACTCCATGAAATCATAATATGGTAGCCATTAAATCTAACAGCCAAATTCCACTCTCGATATTTTCTAGGGAAAATTATAATTATTGGTCCAATAAAATGAGGACCTACTTTCTACACAAGGTTTATAGGACATCATAGAAAATGTCACTGTACTTGAAAATACTTCTACCCTATTAGAGATAGAATTGGATAAATTCAAAGCCACCAAAGAAAAAGATTGGAAGGAGTTATATTATATTTAGTTGGCATTAGAAGATCCAATTTTTCCTAGAATTAGTGGTGCTACCAATGCAAAGTATGCATGAGATACATTGAAAGGAGGAGTGCCAAGGTAGTGAAAAGATATATCTTATGAAAATTTCGTCTCATTGAAAGGACCTTCAAAATATTAGAATGAGAGATTCTAAGACCATAAAGGACTATTATACTAGAGTAAATGAAGTGGTGACTCAAATGAGAGCCTATGGAGAAACTATAACTAATGAAAGGTTAGTAGAAAAAATTATTAATCACACATCTAGAAAAATATGACTTAATTGTAACTACTATTTAGGAGACAAAAGATCTAGCTATCCTATCAGTTACTGAATTGATTGGCTCTCTACAAGCATATGAAAAGAGATTGAATAGGCATAATGACTCTACATTAGAGAATACCTTTCAATCTAATCTAAATTTTATGTCCCAGAACTAAAGAAGTGGTGGAGGAAAAATGAAGATAGAAGATAAGAAAATAAAGGGAAATGAGGAGAAAGAAGAAAGCACCTATCATGTCTAATTTGTAAGAGAACTAATCATCAAGAGAAAGATTGTAGATACAAAGGAAGGGCATAATGTCAAAATTTTCAAAAAAATTTCCATCTTACAAAAAATTGCTACTCTAAGGGGAGGTATCAAACCAATTATTCTAAAGAAAAAAGTGACTATCTATTTTATGCTTGCTATGCTACTTTTGAGACCAAAAGAGACACATGTTATTTGGATAATGGTTGTAATAACTACATGATAAGTAATAAAAATATTTTTCAAGACATAAGGACATCTATTAGTTCTAAAGTGAGGCTTCACAATAGAGAGCTTGTGGCTATTGAAGGAAAAAGGTATCGCTGCGATAGAGACAAAGAAAGGTACACTTCTAATCCAAGTTGTCTTACTATTGCTAAGATTGGAGACAAATATGGTTAATGTTAGGTGAATGATGTAAAGGGGATACTCCTTACCATTCAAAGGGGACTCCTGCACTATATGTGATAAAGGAGACAAAGGTAAGGAGATTGCAAAAGTCAAGATGCAAGAATGAGGGAATTTTCCCATCCAATGGCACCATAAAATAGAAGTGGCTATGATGGTAGATCAAGAAGAGTTATTACTTTAGCACAAGAGAAGAGACTTGGCCATTACAACTTCCAAGGTTCGAAGATTCTACAATAGAAGACCATGATATCAAGTCTACTAGTTATAAAGAAAGCTATAGATGTTTGTCAAGGTTGCATGCTTAGGAAACAACATAAAAAATCATTCCCTTTAGGGTTAGCATGGAGAGCTAAAGCACCACTAGAACTCATACATATAGGTATATAAGGACCCATAAAGCACCATCCTCTAGGAATTGTAAGCACTTTATCCTTTTTATTAATGACTACACTAGTATGGCATGGGTCTATTTTATGTGTGAAAGAGCTAAAGTATTTGAGATTTTCAAGAAACTTAAGATATTTGTTGAAAAAGAAAGTGGATATCATATCAATATAATTAGAAGTGATAGAGGTAAAAAATATATTTTAAAGAAGTTCAACAAATTCTGTGAAGATAAAGGAGTCGAACACTAGCTTACAATTGGATGTACACCAGAACAAGACAGTTTATTAGAAAAGAAGAATCACATAGTTATAGAGATGGCTAGATCTATGCTAGAAGAGAAGAAGATGGCAAAAACATTTTAGGTTGAAGTAGTGTACATAGCAATCTATCTACTTAATAGATGTCTAAATAGAGTAGTGCAAGGTAAAGCACCTATTGAATCTTAGAGTGGACAAAAGCCATTAGCACAACACCTTCATGTATCTGTAAGTATTTGCTATGTACATATCCTAGTAGTGAAGAGACATAAGTTGGAAAAGAAGATTGAAAAAGGCATCTCCTCGGCTATAGTATACAATCTCTAGGATATAGAATCTACAATTTAAAGACCAAGAAACTTATCATTAGTAGGGATGTTAAGTTTGATGAAAGTGTTACCTAAAGTTGGAATGAAGAAAATGTAGAGAAGCAAAGCATGTTGGTGCCGATAATGGAATCCATTCTAGAATCTAATGACTAGGAAGAGAGAACTTTTAACATACCTATAACATCAACTTCATCAAGAGAAGGAGAATCATATTTAGAATCACAACCTAGAAAGAGAAGGCTTCTTTTAGATGTACATGCAATACGTAACTTTATAACCATGGAGCCAAAGAGCTTTGAAGAAGCAATAAGGCAAAATATATAGGTTACAACAATGATAGAGGAGATAAATATGATTAAAAAGAATGAAACGTGGAAACTTTAGATCTACCAACCAATAAGGATGTCATTGGAGTCAAGTGGGTTTACAAAGTAAAGATGAACCTTAACAGCTCAATTCAAAAGTTCAAAGCTAGGTTAATAGCAAAAGGTTATTCTCATATTCTGAAAGTAGACTATAATGAGACCTTTACTCTAGTTGCTTGAATAGACACCATTTGGGCCTTAATAGCACTTGCAACATAGAAAGACTGGAGATTATATTAACTTAATGTAAAGTCAGCATTCTTGAATTGCTACCTAAAGGAAAACATCTACATTGAACAACCTTTAGGGATTCTAGTCAAAGGTTAAGAAGATAAAATTCTTAAATTGAAGAAAGCACTATACACCTCAAGCAAGCATCATAAGCTTGGTACAACATAATTGATCAATATCTTATTGAGTAAGGATTCAAGAGGAGCTATAATGAGGTTACTCTTTACGTCATATCCCAAGGTAATGATACTCTTATTGTATCCTTGTACGTAGATGATCTCATACGTACAAGTAACAATGAAAGTATGGTTTAAGAAAGAGATAATGAAGACCTTTGAGATGACAGACCTAGGTATGATGCGGTACTTCCTTGGTATTGAATGAGAGACTTGTATTAGCGTAACTAAGTTTGATTATTCATTTAGGGCATTAGGAAAGGTGACTTGAATAGGCCAGAAACATACGAGGGTCTTCGTGATATTAATTGAGTTCTGGTAGGCTCAAAATTTAAAAATATAGGTAAAATGGTAAAAATTTTATATATTATTAATTATATTATCGGGAACGTACAAATTAGGTTTCAAAAATTAACGAATACTTAAAGATGGATTATATAAGTAATATAATTAATATTGCATATAAAATAATATATAAAAGACATGTATACACATTAGGTATAATTATTATATAAATATATATACCCTTAATCATTGAAAATACTTGAACTTGGATAAAATTCATTAAATAAATAAATGAAAATATGCAAAGTTGGAAGTAATTGTGGGAATTGAGAAAAAAAGCTATGGACACCTAACCTACAACTTTCCACATGTTTTTAAGGTGGGAAAGTTAGAAAAAAAAAAAAAAAAACCAAAGTTAGCTATAAAAAATGAGACCATCATTCCGAACAAAGCTTAGGCAGTTCTAAGGTTGGAAATATTTTTAGAATGAAAAAATAAAGAGAGAAAATGAGGAAATGAAATTTAGAAAAAAAAAAAAAGTTGTATGAAGGAGGGGATTTGCGATATCTTAAGGAAAATGACCAAGTAGAAGTAAAACAAGATCGTGGCTTGAAGGAGTAGCTGGCATCTTGCTTAGTCGATAACCTCCCCCTCTCTTACAATAACCAAAGGTCAGGTTTCTAGTGAGTTGTCGCAATTCTCGATTTTAACTAAAATTAGGAAAAAAATAGTAAACAATTATAAAAAATTTTGAAATTTAGTTTCCTTAAGTATTTTTGCATGAGAAAATCAAATCTTCAACTAGATTTTCAAAATTTGAGTGTAGACATGAGGTCTTTAAGAAAAAGTCTCACGCACTAATTTTTAATTGAGTTTTTGAAAAACTATTTAGTATACTTTCAACTTAAATTTTTGTGGTTATACTCCTAAGAGGTTAAATTTTGATATTATGTAGTTGGATTGTAAAAATTAGATCATCGAATTTTAGGAAAATTTTCCTTTTCATGTAACCGATGCACGGGTGTCATTTTGCAAAGGAACTTAACCAAATCTTTGTAAAACTATAGTGTAACCTATATTTACCTACATGCAACAATTGAAAGTGGTTTCTTATGAATTTGGGAGGGATGATTTTTGAATAAAAATAGGTATTTAGTAGACTTGTAAACTAATGGATAATATGATGAAGAAATGAAGTAGATGATTGAAGTCTTAGCTGATACTTGCTGCATATGTAGGGTTTGCACTTCTAAAAATATAGGGCAAGTGGAGTTTATATGAAGTCATTAGATGTACTAATAGTAGTAGGGTCAAAAATTGTATTAGAAAGTAATTCAGAATGTAACTTGGTTTAAATATGTTAAATACACTAGGAAAATCGGTTTTTGATCAAAAGTGGCTTATATTTGGACTTTACCCTATTTCTAAAGACAAACTGTAAGTCAGGAACTTCTTAAATAAAAATCTAATTTTGTACTGAAGGTCAAAAACTCCATTAGAAGCTAGGTTAGAATGTAGTCTAGAATTTAATATCCTTAATCACATTAGGAGTTTGACTGTAAGTTGGCAAGTGATTGGTATATGAATGCTATACCTTTATCAAAGTCAGGACACGAGTCAGAAGCCACTCGGATAATAGCCTATACCACAAGACTAGGTCAGAACTGAAGTAAAAAACTCAATGAAAAAGTAACTCGATAGAAGAAGTTAAATGTAAGACTAGATGGGATCTAGAAGATGGTTGGTACTAAATATTGGATTATTGGGAGTTAGAAAGTAGATTAAAAAGTTGCTTGCCCATAACTTCTAAGAATTTACTGAAGTTGGAACCTGGGTTAGAAACTAGTAAGCAGCAATCTGTACCAGGTTAGAACCCTAATCAGAATATATCCTACTTAACTAATACTTAATAAATACCTTAGAAAACTCACATAACCCAGTTGAAAACATACTTAAATGTTCACAATAAACACATTTGTTATATATTAGTTAGAAACTAAAGAGGTTACGTTCAATTTTAGGATTAATAAAGGAAGACAAGAGCAATGCACGAAGATAATGGGTATCAATATCAGTATTAGTATCAATATCCAAGGAAGTGTGATTAGTGTTTCACCGCACTTTAGAGTATTGCTTAAGAATACTTGAAGACTTCAGTATATGTCTGGTTTGTAATTGTAAGTTAGTTATTTGTACGTATGCAATGTGTGTGCTTGAATATGGTTATATTATTGTATTGATTGTTTCATGATATTACTTGCTTTGGACTGTTTGAAATTTTTTAGTTACCCTAAAAGCAATCTAACACAAATTCGACTTAATTACTAATCGGACTTGCATCATAACCTACTAGGGGAATGACTAAGATTCTCAAGCTAAACATGGACTTTTCAATAAGGATAGTAGAAAAGGTTCTCTCCTACCCTTAGTCGAACTAAGTAACAAAAGAGGAAGTTGCAGTAAGGCTAAGGTCCATGGTTTGAAGTAAAGTCTCAAGTTGATCGTATTTCTCCTTTGCATAAGCCTTAATTTGGTTTCGATCTGTAAAGTGTGCGACATTAAACTCCTCAAAATTTGGATTAGAATTAGGCAATTTCTTTAATCTCATGATAAACCGGTTAATGACATATGATGTTATTTGCTTGAACATGCATTACATCTAATTAATCTTTCTTGAAAACCCTAGTTACTTGATATTAGATATGTGCTATTGTCTCTATTTTACTTACTACGCAAGTTGTTGCTCATTCCCCTATAGTTGTTTTGCAGGTTTTCCAGTAGATTCATTGATGGTACTTCAAGTTTCAGAAGATTAGAGAATAGGGTTAGAGAGTGAGATTTAAGATTACCTGATTAAATTTATATTTAGTCTATTGATTGTAGTAGCTTTTAGGAAAACTAATAGGGTTTTTTTAGGTGACTCCTAATTTTCAGCTAATGAGATTTATTCCATACTTTGCAAACCTATGGTTTTGAGAAAAATTTCAATAGACATTATATATTTTCGTAACAACGTAATTCTTCAAAATTTTTATTAAATTCAAGGTTTCATCCTTCATATGATTTTTGAAACTTGATTTTCCTCGGAATTTAAGCTATAAAAATTATTTTTGGTAATTATTTTGAAAAGTTACACTATAAGTTGATTCTTGTTCGATATTGAATTGGACGCTTTAAAGTAATAGAGTGGTGAACATCTTATGTAGATTATACCTACATTAGTGGTTAAGGCAGTTAGCTTCTAGCATAGGTTAATTTATACAGCGGGGCTATTATGACTTCCTGGTTTGAGGCGTGACATTAAAGTATATTAAGAAGATGATGGAATATTCATCCATTAGTAGAAGTATACAAAAAATTTATTGAATAAATTTAACATGATTAACGGTAAAGTAATGGCTACACCATTGGCAACAAATGAGAAGATGCAGAAAGAGGATGGATCACAACTTATAAATGCATCTAAATACAGAAGCCTCATAGGAAGTTTACTATACCTATTAACGACTCATCTAGACATAATGTATGCCACTAGCCTTTTGTCAAGGTTCATGCAAAATCCTAGGAAGGTGTACTTTAGAGCAACAAAGCAAATATTATGGTACTTGCAAAGTACTAAAGACTCTGGTATATGGTATAAGCAAATAAGAAACTATAAATTGATAGGATACACATATGGTGATTGGATATGATTTGTTGATGACATGAAAAGTACATCACATTATGCATTCAATCTTATATTAGGAGTATTTTCATGGTCACCAAAGAAACAAGAGGTAGTTGCATAATCATTAGTTGACGTCGAGTATATTATAGTAGCAACAACTGCTAGTTAAGTAATACGACTTCAAAGACTACAAGAAGACATGGGTAAGCCTAAAGGAGATCTAACTTCCACGTTATGTGACAACAAATTGGCAATTACAACAGCAAAGAATCTAATACAACATAGTAGAACAAAGCACATTGCAATCAAGTATCATTTTTTTGCAAGTGGTCACCACTAACAAGGAAATCAACATGAACCATTGTAAGATGGAAGATGAAGTAGCAAACATTTTCATTAAGGCATTTCGACGAGTAAGGTTTGAGATGCTACAAGAAATACTTAGAGTTATACCAAAGTGTATCAAGGAGAAGTGTTAAAATTGATATACTTTGGCCCATTTCAAATCTAAGTCCATCATACCAACCATATTCTAGAAAAAGTGTTAGGTGGAGCCTTTCAAACATGATAGTTTAGATATTTCCATATAATGCTCTTGAGAGTAATTGTATTCTTCTAGATGGTAGTTGAAGTATTCTAGAAAATAATTTGTAATCGTTGCATCAACTTGATCTTTACCATTCATTGAGAAAGAAAATGTCTATAAATAGGTAATCCTCCCTCATTTGTAACCAAATCAAAAAAGTTAAGAAATACACAAATACTTCTATATGAAAACACCTTCCACTCTACTCCTTCATTTCCAAAAAAAAAAAAACATTTTCTATCTAAATATTTTTCAAAATCAAAATTATTCTCTTACTTTCTATTCTATTCTAATAAAATAACTTTCCAAATACTAAAATATGTACAATAAGAGAGATAGCATTAAGTTTAGCTATTTAGGATTATTAACTTATAGGTGTAGGCTCCTTTTTTCCTTTCTTTTTACTAAAAATTTTGTTGGTTGAAAAATACAATATTATTATTTATTATTCATTTATTGATATTATTTAACAATTTTTTTTTTACAAAATGGATACATGATACTTGAAACCTTTAGAGTGTAAGTTTTAAGGTAGGTATAGGTTAAGGAGGCTTCATTCTAATACTCCATCCTATAAGAGCAAGTTCCAAAGAATTTATTTCCAAAACCTACCATGTGATCTTTGATATGGACACGGAGCCTACCTAAATGAACATAGTATGGATAGGTATTTTATGCAATAAAGTTATCCATTCACCCTTATTAACTAGTATACTCGTAGATATCCAATAAAATATAGTAAAATATTTTTTTTTCTTTTTCCCTTTTATTTTTGGTAAAATACATCACCTATAATTTTTTAAGACGAATCGAGAGTTTTATGTCTACTATGAAATTATTGAATCCACTTTCCCTAAAAGAAAATTAATTAATTATACCTATTCACGCACAACAACTTTTATTCCAATTTTATCTAGTTATCTTTCTCTCGATTCCACTAAAAAAAAAAAAAAAAAAACTGTCATGCACCCCTTTTCTTCAATTTCCTTAATTATTAATGAGGTTAATTAGTGATGCAAACTCGATATTCTTCTGCGAGCTGTTTTATATCTTGTTTGATTAGTTTAGTGATTTTTTTTTTTTAATTTTTATTTTGTGACACGCATGAGTGCTCGTCTTTTTTAACTTTTATTGTGAACCGAATGCTTATCCAATGCCCTACAAATCTCTACTTGATTCTTTTCTTGGCATTATCAGCAAGGTGGTGTATAATTTTTTATGTATGATTTGGTTTGAATAAGATTAAGTATGTATAATGTATCATTACAATAATGTAGCTAAAGTAAATACTAAAGAAGCCGACCATTGTTTTTATCAAGGCAAAGAAGAAGAAGGCAAACGATTAGATATCCTTCAACTCTATGTTTTTCCTTAATACAGCCTTAAAAATTTGATATGCATATATATCATCTCGACCTCACAAATGTATCTCGCTAAGAATTTTTGTTTTTAATCAATAAACTTACCAAAAAAATTTAGGAATTAAATTGTAAAATTGTGTTCATAGTGAAATTACTAGAGATATCGATTTCTTATATAAAAGCAGTAGGTTAGATCTAGTCTATTTGATTTATAGTTGTCAAAATTATAATTCTGACTATGTAATTTTATGGGTTCATAATTTTAGAAGGTTTTTTCAAATTAACTCGTGTATAAAATCATTTTCTCACATAAACTTACATTTTTAATCGATTTTACATATTGAATTTACATATAAGAGTTAGGGATGTAAACTCCCCTCCCCTAATTATCTAATAAAAATAATATATCAATAATATAATATTATCTAAATAAAAAGCAAATGAAAAACATCCCTAACTCTAGTTCATCGTCTAATCTCCACTTGCCTCTTTTGTTTTCACTTATTTACTCTCTTCTTTTTTGTGTTTTGGTGTTCTACAAATATATCATAGATGAAATATAACATGTTTTTTTGGCTTCTCCTCTAACATGTTCTCATTGCGTTGTCCATAATTTATAGATATAAATAATACAAATTAATTTCTCATATAATGAATAATGAAGTAAAAAATAGTTTTTTGGAAAAAAATAAATTGGTTTCGTAAGTTAGGAAATGGACTTCTATTAGGGTAATGAAACGAGTTCTAGATATAAGGTTAAAAACTTTATAAAATTTTGAGACGGGTTTAGGAACTCTATTAAGGTAGTACGACAACTCTTGGGTTCCTATGATATGTCCTAAACCCACCCCGTTTACATCTTTATTATAACACAATGAAACTAGGCTTCTACTATCTCATTGATATTAAGGCATTAAATCATCTTATTTATCTTATTCTTTTTTTTTTTTTGTCTCTCTTAATCCCTTATTCAATATTCACAACCTTCATTTGGGTTTTAGTTCTAATAAAAAAATTTATAAGAAAAACTATATATTTAATTTTATGTCATGAATAACTCAAAATAAGTTAAAACATTTGGTTTTTTTTAATTTATCGTTATTTTTTAACAAAATAATGGGAAAAAAATAGTTTCGACTTTACTTATCCATTTTCTGTAAATATATCAAAATATAGATTAGGAATTTTTCTATGGAAAAAAAAAAATCATTTCTTTATTTATTTGGTTTTGTAATGTATTTCAAGTTTTTTATAACTATTATTGGCAAATCTATAATTTGTTTAAAGTTATTTTATATAAATTGTAAAAACTTAATTTTTGACGTTCCGACTTTACATTTCAATTCTATAAATCCGCGAGCGATTCTAGACAACCTTGATTCGATTATTTAAAAAATATATAATCCTTAAAAAATTTCGGTGGAAAGGCATAGGTTCAGCCATATCTACTCTATTATATCGAAAATATAGCTGGTATG
This sequence comes from Lumnitzera racemosa, assembly GCA_024138005.1. Classification (NCBI taxonomy): domain Eukaryota; kingdom Viridiplantae; phylum Streptophyta; class Magnoliopsida; order Myrtales; family Combretaceae; genus Lumnitzera; species Lumnitzera racemosa. The sequence goes on along the minus strand of JAMXBC010000011.1, from coordinate 53,123,728 downwards.
ATATTACCTTTGAGAGGAAAGAGGCCTCTTTTGATGAGCTCAGGGAACTGAGTGTATGTTAAAACCCCACAAGCACTAGGAGTCCAAAACAAAACACAAGGCAGCCCAAATCTCTCAGCTGCATCAACTGAAAACGACATGGATCCATCAGATACTATGCAAGTCACAGGTGGAACTTCGGTTTCGTTAAGCTTAGAGATTAGATTCATCAAAGGCTCCAAGCAATTTTTCGAAGTGGAGTCACATAAAGAAGGTATGTCTTGTGTTGAATCTATATTGTCTTCAGAGTGAGGGAGTCCATCAGGAATCATTTCGAATTGAAAATTTGGTGTGGAAACAACAAAGGATGAGTCTTTTGATTTGAGCAAACGTTTGTAGTTGTATTCTGTGTGTACGAAAGTTATGCGAAAGCCTTTGGAATGGAGGAATTTGGCGAGTTTGAACATAGGGTTTATGTGGCCCTGAGCTGGGTATGGGATGCAAACAGCATGAGGCTTTTTGTTGTTGTCATGTGTTGATGATGAGTTCGGAACAAGAGAACCCATGTTTGTTGTTTGGTCGATATCTTCTTCCTTGGTTGAGAAGTCGACAATGTTTTATATGATGTTGATAAACATGTAACGAAAACCCACAATGCTATTTTATAGAGCGGATAATGGTGCCTTGTGCATGTGTCACTCTTTCTTATAGCGAAGCCAGTCGTGTTGTGGCCAAATTTTGTCTATCTTTTTTGTACGATTTTGTTCGGTCGACCAAAGCTATAACAATGGACCACCATGCTAAATATCCAAACGTATTTAGCTCGCACATAGCCTCATAGATTGAGGCTAGATATTGGACCTTAAAACATGACATCATATGATTAAAATTATAAAAAATAAATAAATAACATTATATTGATATGTCATAAGATTGCTAAAATTTTTAAAGTAATCTCAATCATTAAATTAAGGAAAATTGAATAGATAAGGATTGAGAACATCAAATTCCCACATCATCATATCCATCTTCAAACAATCTTTTAATGGTATTGGAAATGTTTTTATTACTTTAAAAAGCGTGCTCTAAATTATTAAAGGTTTAAAAAATAGACCGCAGATATATTTGTAGTGATTAAGTAAAATTTATACTGTATATAAGAAAATAAAGCGATTGAAGATATAAATTAGCAGCAGTTAATGTAGTTACCAATTTATAATAATTTGTTATTAGAAAAATATATAGCAACAATTTTTGTTTTCCTTGTTGTAGCTATGAACTTGTGTACATCAAGACACTTCACATTTGCAATATGAAAAAATGCCACAAAATATATGTTGCTATTATAATGCCCAATTCTTTCTAAATCGTTAGTAACTGGTTGTGATTTATATACTTAAACCAACTTTTTTAGGTTTATCAAATATTGACACATGTTACAAGTGGACGGATATTTTAACTTAAATAGAGAAAGAAAATGTTAAAGATTCAAAAGAAAGTTAGCTAAATGTTCGGGACTTTTCCCAAGTTATAATAATATTATTATAAGCATAAACTATAAGGTGGGCTTTATGATTGGGTAAGATGTGATTTAGTTTATAACGCCTTTCAAAATAAGCAATTTTAAATGGTTTAGTTCGACAGTTTAAACTACCTTTGTTTCCTTATCTTTTCTCTCTTTATGGTTTAACAATGACATATCTTATCTTTATTTATATTTAAATTAAAATTTTACATTACAATCATCATTTATAATGAACAAACGTAAAATTATTTCCTTCGTCTGGAAACGCGCTATATAACAAGAGGTATATGCTATTAGTAACATTTTAGAGTTAAAATAGTTTGGAATCAATTAAAAATAAAGTAAAATAAATGGGTTTCGAGAAAATTAATTAAATAGAAAATGGAAAGGAAAGTAATGTATAGAAGTTATAATATTTTTCCTTTTTGGGTATGCGCTCGGGTCGCATCATAGGCTGGATGATCAACAAAAATACCCCGACTCTATCACTAGTTTTAAGTGTTAAAAGAAGCAAAGGATTGAAAGATAGGATAATAGGCAAGATGTGTGTATATATATTTATACAATTAGGGCCGGTGAGGTCATAATAGAGTACTCAATTTATCTGTACTGCTAAAAACCCAATAACGGTTTTGCGATAAATTTTGAAAAATATTAAACACACATTAAGTATTTGTGATGAGACTTGAGATTTGTAAAAAATAGCTACTTAATAAAAATGATAAATTAATAATGTTAAATAAAATATTAATTATAGGATAAAGAGAGTTAGAAGAATTATGAAATGAAAAACTTTATTATATTTTATAATTTTTCAGTTATTATGGTCGTGTTTATTGTTAGTGGTGGTGTTCTTTGATAGTTTATGTCTTCTAGCATATTAGATAAATTTTATATTATTATTGTATGTTATTGTTTTATAACTTTTGAGTAGGAATTACTTTATTATTGAATATATGTGCCTGGTTTTATTAAAATAATTAAACAAAAAAGATAATTGTTCAAATAAAATTAATACTTTGGCTAAAAAGTAATACAAATAAATAGGTTTATAAATGAAAAAACAGATAACTTATTAAGGTATTGAGATGGGATTTAAGAATAGAGTTAAAAACTTATTAGGATTTTTGTGTAGATTAAAACACTCTATTAAGATAGCGGATGGGATTCTAGAATCTTATGGCCGACTCCAAGTTCGTCCGTTGCCATCCCTAGATAAAAGGGTGATGTTACCACAGCATGCTCGTAGAAAAAGTGTGTACGTCAGTTTCTTCTTTCCTGTCATTGGCTTCTGCACATTACTCGATTGGCTATGGGTTGTTAAAATTTTGCTTGATGGCGTAGCCTGTTCTAGTCAATAATTTATCGAAGCAATTAATAAGGACAGTTACGTCAGCCTATGGAAAAAGACGAAAATGCCTATTTTTTGTGAATATAAAAATGTCGAAAGGGACTTTTAACAATTTCTTTTTATTAAGGATGCCTAGATGAATAATTATAAGATTTTTAAATTACTCAAATTTATTAAAAATCTTATAGAGTATGATCTTATAGGGTTTTGGATGGGATTATAATAGTTTTCAAATTCTATAGGATTTCAGACTGAGTTTTAGGATTTAAAAAAAAATTGATAGAAAATCTAAATTCTATTAAAAATAATAATATGATATTAATAATTTAATATTAGTTTTAAATGATTAAATATAATAATTAATAAGAAATTTCATATTTTATTTTTCGAGAAAATCTTGACCTCATTTCTTTTTCTCTCTTATATTTTTAATGACTCTCTTTTCTTGCTTTTACTCTCTCTTTCAGCCAGTCGATCGAATTTCTCAATTTCCATCTGTTTCCTTTTTATTAATCATGTACTAATTTAAAATTAAAAAAAAAGTTAGTTTAGTTTTAAATAATTATGCACTATTTGTTTTATTATTTAAAATAGTCCATATATTATTTGCTTTAATTTTTTGTGTACACTCGCAAATAAATTTTTTAAATTTTTTTAGTATTAATGGGTCGGATCCCACTTTAATGGTTTTTATAAAACATTATACTAATTTAAAATTAAAAAAAAGTAGTTTGGTCTTGAATAATTATATACTATTTGTTTTATTATTTAAAACAATTCATACATTATTTATTTTAATTTTTTGTGTATACTCGTAAATAATTTTTTTAATACTAACGGGTCGGATTCCGTTTTAATGGATTTTATAAAATCTTACAGAAGTGGGTTTTGAAAACAGAATAAAATCCTTATAGAGCTTTGAAATATTTGAAAAAATAACGGGTTGGGTTTAAGTTTTATAGAACCCATTTCAAACTTACCTCAGTAACATCAATATTCTTTTTACTATAAACATGACAACTTTTGGGAGCCATGTGTTACTCAACATCTTGGAGTAATTAAATTTGTACCATATAATACCAATGAAACGCGTTATTTACACTGCGGTTGTTGTTATGTTTTCGTATTGCCATGTCCATCTATGCGTCCATTTTCAAATGATGCTTTTCTCAATGGGATTTGGGAATGCTCCAAGCCGTCGTGCAAACTTCACGTGTTTGTTTTGTTTTCTTTAGGACAGGAAAGAGAGATGTCGTGGAATCCGAGCAATAATACGAAATTCCAATAAAATAGATTAGGACGTTGAGAAATTTTTCAACCAAGCAAATATAATTGGGTGAGGATCAATGCCAAATGGAAAATCATCCAAAATTGATCTATCAGTTCATATAAGTTTAGGCGAGTTAACCTTACCGATCTATACGAATCGAAAACCATCCAAAATTGATCTATCAGTTCATATAAGTTTAGGCAAGTAAGCCTTGCTGATCTATGTGAGTTGGCAATTCATTGACCCACCCAAGGAAAAAAGAAGAGAGAGTGAGAGAGATGATGCGTGTTGCAATAAGCTGATACCTACAAATTTATAAAGGCTGCCATGCTAATTTAGCTTAGGATAGACAGCTAAAAATAACAAAAGTTGCGATTTAGCATAATCCAAATATTATTTAGAAAAGGATAAAAAAATTTTAATGTTTATTTCTTATTTTATTTTAGTCTTTCTTATTTCATTTTTTTTAGTTTTGTTTTTTTTTTAAAAGTCCTTCTATTATCTTTTTTTTTTTTCCCATCAGTGAGAACACATGGCATCATTAAATTCATTCACGTGTAATTATTTAAGTAAACAAAATATTAAATATGAAAATAATAAAAAAATATTAAGATAGTAAAAATTAATAAAAAAATTAAAAAATATACCATAATGTATATATACTCTTATATATAGAAATATAAATATGAAAAAAATAAAAGGAAAAAAGGAAAAGGTAAGAAAATTAAAAAAAAAATAGAAATATGACCAGCGATCACCTCCCCTTCTTGTTTTCACATAACCCCCTTCTTTGGTTGGCCAACATCTAACCACCTAAGGGAAGGGATGGTTAGTGACCACCTCTAAGGGGTTGCGTAACCCCCCTCTTTCTAGTGATTGCCGATCATCTCTAAAGGATTAGGTTTCTTTTTTCTTTTTAATTTTTTTTTTTACTTTTTTTGTTTTTGAAATTTATATATATTTATATAAATAAGTGTATACATAATAAGGCATAGTTTTTAATTTTTTTCATGTTTTTTTTTTCTTGATTGTTAATTAATCTTCAATATTTTTTAATATTTTTTTGCATTTTTATTTATCTTTTTTATGTTCACCTTCCATCACTTCTATGATAAAAAAGTATGAAAATATGTTAAATTGTGGTAAGTGCACTATATTGTAACGATAGGATATATCATAACGTGAATTCATGTGTTAGCAATGCATTGAGCAACCTCTCATTTCCGCTTTCCAGTATAGTAGATTCGACAATCACCCACACATTCTTGTACAATCTACAAGCCACTTCATGTAGGGTCTTATCTTATATGGGCTTACCTTGCCATTGGCAAGCATCAATTTATTCTACCACATCATTGAAATTAAACTACATATGATGTCATTATAGTTTAGTTGATAATGTTAAAGCAACTTACCAGGACCTTCTTCTTAATCATGTTGCATATGGCTTTTAGTAAGACTCCAAGATTTCCCACTACAGTTTAAGACATACAATAGGCACTTCTAGCTAGCTAAAATACTCATTAATCACTCTACTATGCCTATTAAGAAATCATAATTTCGGCCTTTTGATGATATATTTAAATTCTTATTCCCTCTACCACTAGCATCAACGTCATCTCCATTATCACCCATAGCATTGTAACACTCTCCTTCGGTGTTTATTACTACTTGAGGGCCTAATGCTGAGGGAGATCCTCGCTAAGAGAAGTATAGTACCACCAATGTAATATAGGAAGTGCAAATGTTATTTGGATTAAGAGGAAAAGGTAGAACATATTTTTTATTATTACCATATGAAGACTATGAGAAAGTAAGAACTACTACTGTTGAGTTCTCAAGATATGATGTCATATGGTGGAAAAACTTTCAAGTTATGAGAAGACGAGAAGGATATATAGAGATTAATACTTGGCTTGAGATGAAGAGAATACTTAGGAATAGGTTTGTGTTGGATACCTATTTGCAATATACTTTTGCTTGGCTTCAAAAGCTAGGACAAGGAGGCCGAACTATCGATTAGTATGTTCAAGAGTTCCAAATATTTATGATTTGCTGTGAAGTAGAGAAGCCATTAACACAAACAATCTCTAGGTTCCTTATTGAGTTGAGGAGTGATATTTGAGACATTGTAGAAATTTAACAATTTACCACAATAGATGAAGCTATATGGATAGCCCAATGAGTAGAGAGGTAAAGAAGAAACAGAATGCCAACCCGACCTCCAGTAAGTCAAACTAGTTAACCAAGTCAACCTAGTCAGGGAAGTTACTGAGCTTAGTTAAGTACTGAGTTAACTAGGAAAATAGATGTTTGAGCCAAATAGAAGAGCCGACCTAACAGTGAAGTGCCGACCCGAACATATAAGAAAGGATAAGGATCTAGGAGGATGACAAGCCAGATCAAGTGCTTTAAGTGTTAGGGGTTTGGACATGTGGCTACTCAATGCCCGAAGGGAGATGCCCTAGAAGTTGAAGTGGATAGCACGAATGAGGAACCTGAGGTAACATAAGTGAAAGATGAGGCTAATGCAAGCACCAACATGATTGAGGAAGATGTGTTTGCTGAGGACTTGGATCAATTGATCTCAGTTATCTAACATACAATGAGCTTGGAACCCTTATGTGAGGAGGAGCAGAGAGAGAATTTATTCCACATTATGTGTAATGTAAATGATCAGATATGCGCACTGATTGTAGATAGTAGTAGTTGCACTAATGTGGCATTTGCCGATCTGTTCAAGAAGTTGAAGTTGCCGACTATCCCATACCTAAAGTTGTATAAGTTGCATTGGCTAAATAAGAAGGGAGCCCTACATGTCACTTAGCAAGTACTGCAGCCCATTTCTATTTGGAATTATTCTAACGAGATCTTTTGTGGCGTATTGCCCATATGTGCATCACATGTGCTATTAGGCCAACTGTGAAGGTTATACATGAAGGCTTTCAAAACATCTATGTTTTCGAGAAAGATGGGAGGAAGGTTTCTTTGAACTCAAGTTAGCAAATTACAAGCTAAACTTGCTCAAGGATCCAAGAAGGCCTTAATATTGAGCAGAGTTGAGCTTCAAGAAGCCATAAAGGCTGACATGCCAACTTTTATGTTGGTTAGGATGTTACTGGAGTTCAAAGAGCGGACTGAACTACCAAATGAAGTGATCGGGCTGTTGGATAAGTATGCCGATCTATTTCTAAAGCAGTTGCTAGAAGGTTTACAACTTTTTAGAGGCATCAAGCATGGCATTGACTTAGTACCTAGTATTATCTTACCGAACAAACTAGCTTATTGAATGAATCCTGAATAAGTTGCTGAGCTCTAATAAGTTTATAAACTACTAGAAAAAGGGTATGTGAGGGAAAGCCTCGGCCCCTATGTTGTTCTGGTATTCTTAGCGTCGAAAAAGGATGGTACTTGGCTAATATGTGTTGATAGCTAAGCCATGAACAAGATCACGATCAAGTATCGATATACAATCCCTAGGTTGGTTGATATGCTGGATGAACTAAGTGAGGCTAAGGTTTTCAACAAGATTGATTTAAAGTTTGGCTACCATCAAATTCAGATGAGGCTGAAAGACGAATAGAAAATAGCATTCAAAACTCTACACGGACTCTATGAGTGGATGGTAATGCCCTTTGGCCTATCAAATGCCCCGAACACTTTCATATGACTAATGAATCATGTATTGAGAAATCTAATCGAGAAGTATGTCATGGTGTACTTCGATTGCATCTTAACATATAGTGCCAACATGTCGAGTCATTGTCAACATCTCCATACCATATTAGATTTGCTCTAAGCCAAGAGATTATTTGGCAATTTGAAGAAGAGTTGCTTTTGCCAGGAGGAAGTGGTATTTCTAGGTTATGTAGTTGATGGATGAGGCCTATGAATAGATAATGAGAAGATCCGAGAAATTGCCGAATGGCCGACTCCAACCACTTGAGCTAAGGTAAGAAGTTTCCACGAATTGGTATCCTTTTATAGAAGGTTTATCAATAATTTCAATACCATAGCCACACCCCTAACCAAGCTAACAAATAAGAACATTGAGTTTAGATGTGGAGGAAAAGAGGAAAGAAGCTTGATCGAAGTGAAGGAAAGATTGACCTCCATGCTTATACTACTAACTTTACTTGACTTTGAGAAAATATTCAAGCTAGAATGTGATACATCAAGCATTAGTATAGGTGTTGTCTTAATGCAAGAAGGATAACCAATTGCCTATCATAACAAAAAGCTCAAAGGACCTCAACTGAACTACTCCATTTATGATAAAGAACTCTTAGTTCTTATCTGAGCACTCCAAGTATGGTAGCATTACCTATTATCGAGAGAGTTTGTCATCTATTTCGACCATGAGCCTTTGAGGTACCTTCGAAGTCAAACTAAATTGTTGAAGTGACAATCGAGATGGATTAAATTGCTTGAAAGATTCAATATTATGGTCAAGTATAAACAAGGGAAGAGCAACGTAATTGTAAATGCTCTTTTAAGAAGACATGCGCTCTTGACCAAACTACAAACCAGGTTGTTTAGGTTTGCAAGTATCAAAAAGTGGTATTTTAAGAACCTACATTTCAGGCCCATACTTAGGCGTTGTGTCGACAAAAGGATAGTAGATGAATATCAATGGAAGATGGATACTTATTCAGTAGTGGAAAATTGTGTATACCGGCTTGTTCAATAAGGGAGTTGCTTATTAGGGAGGCCTATAATAGAGGGTTATCCGAACATTTTGGCAAGAGAAGAACATTTGAACTATTGAATGGATGATTCTTTTGGCCAAGAATGAGGCAAGACATACATCGAATTGTTGAAGGCTGTGCTGTATGTAAGAGGGTCAAATGCCGAGCCGAACAAAAGAAAGCAATGTATTTACCTGTCTTAATAAGACCTTAGACTGAATTGAGCATAGACTTTATTCTTGAATTACCAAAAACTATGCAAGGCAAAGATTCCATAATAGTTGTCATGGATAGATTTGGCAAGATGGCACACTTCGTACCCTACTCGAAGACTAACGATGCTTTGGCTATTACTTCTCTCTTTTTGCAAGAAAGTATTTGATTACATAACATGTCAAGAAGTGTAGCCTCAGATGGAGATCCAAAGTTCTTGACCATTTCTAGAGAACTCTATGGCGTCGAATGGAGACTAAACTACTATATAGCACCTCCTATCACTGCTAAACTAATGGCTAAAAGGAGGTAGTAAATCGTACTTTGGGATTACTGCTCCAAGCTGCTGTAAGTAAGAATTTGACTAACAAGGATGTCTGCTTGTTGATAAAATTCACTAACAACCGAATAGTGATGATACCACCAAATAGATCCCCTTCGAAGTTTTCTATGGTTTTAATCCCGAGCTGCCTTTCGATTATACCCTTGTATTGATAGTTGAACAAGAAGATCCCAATGTAAGAGCTTGAGTATAGTCCCTACAGTGCCTCTACAATAATGTCACTCAATAGATTGATCAAGTTGCCAAGAGAATATGAAAGAGAGCTAAGGGTAGGAAGTTAGCGCAGCTCTAGCCCAAAGACTTGGTATGGTTACACTTAAGTAAGGAGAGGTTTTCACATAGGAGAAAGAATAAGTTGTCCACTCAAGCTAAAGGATCATTCAGAATCATCCAAAAATCAACGACAATGCCTCAAATCAAAGCTACACAAAGATTATGGGGTTTCAAACACTTTCAACATTGCCGACCTTAGTCCTTATCACCTTGATGGAGAATTAAACAAAAACTAGTTAGATTTGATCCCAAATCCAAATCAACCCAAAGGAAATGATAAGAATTAGGCTACCAGGCTTTTAACCCGTAGTTGAGCTTAAGAACTAGAAGGATTAACGAGGTGAATCCTCATGCTCTAATTGACCTCTACAGAGGCCGAATTGCTCCATATTATCAATCAATTCCCTACGATGTGCCAAGTGACTGCACATCTCTCAGAAATCATATGCTGACTGGAAGAATGCCTTAATAACAGCCAAACTCCACATGTTTGCTGGGCCTTGACTAAATTGACCACTTTCTTGGGAACATTGGTGCCAAGCGGTCAAGATATTGATCTTACACAAACCCTTAGCCAATCTTGCTCGAACAAGTCCATACCTGCTCAACACCTCAACTCAATAGAATTCCACCTGATTATATATAATTTTTCTTTTTTGCTAAAGAGTCACCCAACCACAGCAAGCCACGTATCTGAGCAACCATGTAACAGAATCTTCTGTGTAAGATATTAACTTTAGTTGTATTTTCCATTGTACATTTTATTATCCATTGTACATTACTTCTTTTAGGTACTACCCTTTTTTTCTTTTTCATTTTTTTAGGTAAGTTGCCTTAATTTCTTAAGTATAAATACCCATTGTACATGTAGCCACCAATATCTTATCATCATTAATATACTAAATATTTTCTATGTGAACATTACTCTTGTTAACTTATTTATTCTTTATGCTTATCCTAACTCTTAAACAAGGTTAGGTGGCAAGTACTCTCATTGAACTAACTCGTGCGTCATATTAAGCTATATCATGAGTCCTTAGAAGTTCCACTGGTTTGTCATATCCTTTAGAGTTATTCGTGAGTTTACTTATTTACTTTTTTGTTCTTTTACATGCTTCCCATTACTCTTTCTAAGTTTTTAATAAGCTTCAACTCATTCTTACAACTGGCTGTACATGTTCTTGGCTTTGGTGCACATCACCCCTCACATGCTCTTGAGCAAGAGGGTTGACTAGCTTAACTTATCAAATCCTCAACCGTCAACTAATTGTTGAAGATGCCAACCTAATTTGTAAAGCTAAGTTGTTTATGCATCTAAGCTATCATGGTACGTAGAGTGTTATCTTGGCATTAGAACAAAGTTAGGCTAAGCTGACCAGAAGCTTAGACCCAACTTTGCCAACCAATTCTGCAAGCCATTTTCCATTGCAAATCCAAGCCTGCTAAGATAATGATATTGAACTGTCCATGAGCCCTGTTGTTGCCAACCTAATCTTAGTGTAGTAGAGTTCGTTATGCTCCAACCTCTATCTAAAAACACGTGTCCTACAACCTACAACTAGTTAACTAACATTGGATATTCTCTTTTTGGAAGGATTACAAAATGACCATTTCTCTTTTTGTACATTTTTGTATTTAATTTTACCCCTTTTTGGTAATTACAAGAATCATTTTCCAACCTTAAGAACAAGGTATAAATACCTTAATATGAGGATTGCTGTAATCAAATATCTCATTTTTTATTAATGAATTTTATTGAGTTTCTTTTCTTCTCTACAATTGAGAACCCCTAAACTTAGCTCATATCAAACCCTTAAGCGTGGTTTATGTGGCGAGCATCCTATTACCTTGGATCAGTGAGTCATATTTGGTAAGACATTAGTCATGAGTTCTTGGATGGTGAGTTACATCCACAAGTAGATTACATTTGTTTAATTTTTCTACCCTAAATCTACCCTCACCCACTTCTCTTTTCTTTAATGGTTCTCGAAGGACCCATCTACGCTACAATAAGACCTTATCGAAAGCTCACATTTGTATGTTAGTGTTGTAATTACAATGGCCATGCCACATCAATAGGGCTTTCGGTGTGATAAATCAAAATACACACCATTGTTTTGAGTTTTCAACCCTGCCCCTCTAACTTTTGTGACAAACATGGCTTTATTCACCATATAGCTACTATGCAGTTGGATATGAGTGTTAGAAACCTAAAAATGACCTCTAAGTCATTGGATATTTGACTGCAGCATAAACCTCTAATTGCATATCTAGCAATAACAATGGATGGTTAAATTTATTTACCAATGTCTTTTAACCAAGATGATGGCAAAAAGGGTTTGCTTGCTCACATTATATCTAAACGACAAGGAAAAATATGTTATTACCAGTTGACTTATATTGTGTACTTTACATAGCCTAGTTCTTACTCATATTCTCAGTTAAAAAACATTACGTCAAAATAATGCTCATATAAAAATGAAGGTCAGGAATATAAACACTTAACAAACACATACCTTGCATGCAACCTTACCCCCCCTTAGTTGTTTAACACGTTCTAATCCATCCTATTCATCTCATCATCTACATTTACATGAATACATGCTCCTATAGGTCAAACTTATTATTAAACATTGAAAGGTTGATGTTCGGAGCTAGATTAAGACCATCTCATTGTCTATGAAACCTATTAAACATGAATTCCATTTTCTAATAGTAGATTGAGCAAAACAAAATGCTTTTATGTATAACGTACGCTTCTATTATAGATTCCTATAGTCTAAGGACCTATCTTTTGATTACACCCAGGTATCATTCTTTAAGATACATCACCATGTATTATACCAGACCATATGTACATATTTCTTTTGGAATGTGCATAACAAGATGAATCATGACACCGAATAAAATCAATCGAAAAATTATCTCAAGCTCATATAAAATTGTGATTATACTCCTAATTGTAGACTTCAATGCATCGGCCTTTAAGTCTTTTACACATAATTCCTTAAAGAAGAGTAGCATCTCATAGATCACTTCATAAATCTCATCCTTTAAAAACCTATGAAAGATGCCCAATATAAGACCTGGGAATAAACATAACAATCATGACTTTCAAGCCCTTAAAAGTTGCACCAAATTAACAAGATATGATGATTTGCGTTATTAGAGAGGGGCATGAAGGCTCTTCTATTGAACGAGTTGGCAGAATTTTTTTCTTGACTAAGGTAAAGCATCGAACTTTTGGGGCTGTATTGAGTGTTGATTGCTTCCTTAGTGAATTAAAGCACCCTTACTTCACACTTGTTATACCTCTATCTTCATTATAGATTGCATGCTATTAGAAACAACGTAATGGAAGGTCCTCTAAATACTCTAATGCTAACACCGGATATGGACCAAATTGACTCACGACGTTTCGAACCTAGCTTACATATTGCTTTAATGGGAGAATAACCCAAGCCTTGAAACATAATTTAACCTTAGGTAGCGAAGAGTCGACATCAAGGTGCCAAATCTTCCCATCCATATGAGCTTTTAGAGAAGATCAGCTTAATCTTATAGAAAATGGATTTTTATTCAAAGATTTCATAACCACATAGATAAGCTCACACTAACCTATTAATTAGAATCTAATTCGAGATTTTCCTTAAGAGATTTCGAAAAGGAATTGGAATGGAATAGTATCGATTGATACAAATACAAAAGAAAAGGTTCTCAATTGATTCAAAGGCAATATTCTTAGTGGAACATCTTTCACAATCCTTGGAGAGATAATCCACTAATAAATTGATGGATAAATAATTCAAGTAATTCACATCTAGATCATGAATATTTGGATTCCATATTATGCAAGGAGACATTGCTTTTGGTAATTTGAATTGAAGGGCGACATAAAATAAGTTTAGTTTTGATATCATATCCATAGTTAATGCATTTATCATTGTTAAAAGCTCTAACTTTGTATCAAGGTTACAATCAATATCATTACTATTCTCAATATCAATATCATCAATAAGAAAACCTTTAGGCTTATTTTCTAGGATTTTGTTTAGAAATACTATAATGAAAGGAACATAGGAGTTTTTCACAAGTTATTTAACCAAATAGGACCGTTCGGTTCCTATCAAACCTACCTCTAAAATACCCCAAGAGAGGAATAACACTAAGCAAAGTAAAAAGGATTTTCCACGAGATGTGATATGAAAACTATTAGCTCCACAAGAGGTTTATAAATAAGTAATTGTTTGATAATGAGCAAGGAATATTCTTCTTTCTAATTAATAGGGCATTGAACCCTCAACTAATTAGATACTTTTTATAAATGTCAACTAAGTATCATATGTATATTGGTCTCGATTGTTAATCATTTGATAACCAGATGCATTAAACTTAATAGAGTTTGATCAATCCTTTTTTCTATCATTAAAGTGGAAAACTAAACCAAGAATTTGCTTTCTTTATCATCAATTGAATCACTATTTGTGAGCCAAGATTCTATTTTATCATCACCCCAATCATCACTAAGATTTTTTTCTTTTTCTTCTCAACGAATAGATTTCCTTACTTGTATGATTTAAATGTCTCGTATTTTTTGAAAAAGTGATTCAATGGATGGGATTTGATATGATACTTAAGAGATTGATAATATCAATGACATTGATGTCAAAATATTTCTTCTTATTAGATACATATCCTTTTGATCATTTTATGCAATCAATCATGCTTCTAAACAATTCATTTTTAACCCCGTTGATTCTAGAATTAGCTTAGGATAGCTTCATAAATAAATAATTCAAAAATAGAAAAAATAAATAAATAATTTTTCAAAAAAGGAAACTTAAGGAAAAAACAAAAAATTCCTAAAAGTTATAGTAAGGAAAACATCAAAATATAAAAAACAAAAAGAATTGAAAAATAAAAAGGTAGTAAAAGTGTCTTATTGGAGTCAAAATACCTTATTTAGCAATAAAAATTGTTTTTCAAGGCCAAAGTATGGCTATTAAAGTTGAAATAGGCATAGATATTTTTAAAAAGGTAAAATTTTCAACAAAAAAAGAAATGATTGCTAAAACTTTTTATTTTTTAAGCCTTATCTAGCTCTTTTATGTTAAATCTAAGGTTCATTAACAAAACAAAAAGTGTATAATTAAATATATTGATTTTGATGAGAATAAAACAAAGAGTGTATAGTTAAACATATTATTATTTGCTTATATTGAATTAATTGAAAAACAATCACCATCTCGCAAAACAATTATAAAATTCAATTAACTTTACAAGATATTTAGATTTAAAAGATGTACAAGCATCATTACAGTTGAATTATATTATAGATGTTCTTTGCTGTGTTTTAAAGATGGAAACAGGTGAAATTGGCCTACTAGCTTAACGACTCCAAAGCACTACCAATTTGATGGTGAAGTAGCCTAGATAAGAATTTCGAATGGTTTTTAATCAAGGTACCGGCATGCCAGTGGACTTACTAGTGTTCATGCCAATAGTTATCTCGCTTACTAGCAAGATGGTAACCGTCATGATGGTAAGAATGTGATACCATTGTATTGGTAAGCCTATTTCAGTTAGCCATTAAAGCATTTAATGCACTATAATGGGAAGAATTGAATAAGATGATATAAATGCTCAACAACTTGACCAAGGATAAAAGAGAACTAATCTTTTACTATAATATTTTACACTCTCTAGTATTCATATTGTCTATTATTATCATTGTCTCTTGTACCCTAATTTGCTAATATTTAGAGAGATTTGAAGTATTGTACTTCTGAGCTATTAGTTGCATTGTATTGAGAGTTGAAAGCATCACACCAATAATCAATAATCTTTGAGATTGAGTTTTCTATTGTGAGTTGAGATTGTAATCTGTGTTAAGAGTTGTAAGTGTGAAACTTGTGTGATCTAATTTATGTTTGTCTCTTGGAGCTTAGTTTGAGAAATTAATAAAGTGATGTGAAGTCCTTAACTGAAGGTATCGTGTGTCTGCAGAGAGTAAGGAGTGGTCCAAACTTTACATTAAATCCATGCTTGATCTTCTCTATCTCTATCTCTTCTTTAATTTTCACACTTATTATTGCTTTGTCATTATCTTAATTATACCCTTTATTTGTATTTAGTGCTTAATTTTGAAAAGAAGATTAATTTATCCTTAAAACTCAATTCAACAACCCCCCGCCCCCTCCCCCAAGTTTTAGCCTAGTGTTTTTTAGTTGGTATCATAGCTAGTCTCTAAATCCATTGCTTAATAGCTTTTAGAGTAAAGATCATGGCATTGAACATATTAGGCTTCATAAAAAGGCAAGACATAAATAGACCGCCACTCTTAACTGAGAAAAACTATCCTTATTGAAAATATAAAACAACTATATTCTTAAAAGTACAAAATAGATTGTTGCAGCAAGTAGTAGAGAAAGGACTATTCAAGATAGAAGGAAAGGAAGAAAATAATTATACTGATAATAATTGAAAGTTATTAGATTTAAATGAAATAGCTATAAATATCTTGCATTATGCCATTAATGAAAATGACTTTAATAGAGTTTATATATTCAAGAGTACTAAGGCAATTTGGAAAGAGTTAACAAGTACATATGAAGGAACTAATTGTGTAAGGGATACAAAAATAAGCTTGCTTTATCGCCAATTTGAAAATTTCAAGATGGATTCTAATGAAACTATTGATGAGATGCATTATCAATATTATCAATCCTTTATATGTTCTAAATCTTTTACTAATCTTAAAATAAATTCCAAAATCCTTAAATCTTTACTAAAGGATTAAGAAGCTAAGAGAACTACGATTGAGAAAGCTTATGATCTTAACATAATGCCAAAGGGCAACTTCTTGAAACTCTCAAAACTCATGAGAAAGTTAAGAGGCAAGGAGAAGAATTTAAGAAGAAAACAATAACTTTGAAAGCAATTGAGAAGAGTTCAAGTAGTGATAAAAGTGAGGGTAATGATGATGTGGCCATGATCAAGAGAAATTTCAAGAAACTTATGTTCAATAAGAAATTAGCAAAAGATAAGGATGAAAACATATCTCCATCAAGAAAGGAGAAGAAACAAGTAATTAAGTGCTATAATTGCCAAAAACCAGGTAACATTCAACAATATTACTCGAATTCTAAGAAAGTCAAGAAAGGAGCAAGGAAAAAGGTTATAATGGCAACTTGGAGTAATAATGATTCAAGTGACTTAGAGAGAAAAATGTGCTTTATGGCAATAGACCATGAGATACGTTCTACTTCAAATAACTCTTCATTTGATAAGTTCAAAATTATGTCTAATGAGTTGCTTAAGGAATTTATTATGGTTCAAAAGAAAAATAAGATGAAATAAATGATGATTGAAATAGGAAGTAAATTTGATGTATTTAGAAATGAATACACTAAATTGAATACTGCTAAAGAAAGCTTAGAGGAGGCTAATGAGTACTTAAGATTAGAAGTTAACAAATTGAATAAAAATAATGAAGAATTGAGTCTTAAGAATAAAGGGTTAACTAAGGAAAATAATCAATTGAAAGAAAAGTGTAATTCTCTTGAAAGATTAGGAGAGCTTCAAATTGAAAATGCTATATTGAAGTCCAGTCTAATTAATTCAAAACAAACTATAGCCAAGTTTATAAATGGAGAAAAGAATTTGGATAAGCTCCTTAGCTCTCAAAGGTATGGATTAGACAAAACCGAAATTGGGTATAGTAAGGAGCATATTTACAAGTCTTACAAAAGTTACTTTATAAACTTTTGTAAAAGCAACAACCTAGACTTGTAACTATTGTAGTAGATATAGTCATATTATACATACATTTGCATTACATCACACTGTCAATTTAAATCATAAAGGTAAAACAATTTGGGTTCCAAAAGGTTAAGGATATATCACTGCTACTAACCACAAAGGATCCAAACTCATATTGGTACCAAAAAAGTAATGACATGTTTTTATAGAAACTTCAAGAGGGAGCAACTTAAGAAACTTGAATGGAGAATGCGCTAAGAAAATTCAAAATGCCTCTAACATGGTATTTGATTCAAGAAACTCATTTAAGTAGTCTCTATACAATAATTAACATATTTTTTGTGCACTTGAAGTCATTTATGTTTCCTTAGGCTTCCTTTTGCACATATTTGCCATCTCTTGATTTTAATGTCATTTATTAGCTCTCCCATGTTTAAATATGCTAATGTTTCATGCTTCAATGGTTGGCTTGATTTGATTATGAAACAATACATAGTTGACCTATCTTCAACCACATTTGAGCTTACATAAGTATTTAGGAACTTAAGTAGTGTTTTTGCAATCACTTGCTTTCTAAGCCTTGTTTAAACTCTTATCATGTCACAATATTCATTCAAAACTAGCTTAGAAGATTAAATTGCAAATATTGTGCATTATGTAAATTTGAAGTCACTCATGTATATACAGGTTCATATGCGAACAATTTTTCCATGTCTTAATCTCAATGCCGAAAACTAGTTCACACGTGTTTAACTCCATCTATATATTGTGGTTAAGTGATTGATTTAGCTTATTTCTTATTTTGGGCCAATTTGACTCCTTATGACCCAAATTAGGCACTTATTGTTGTTTGGGAAGTCATATGATCATTTTGTACACTTGCATACTATATATCTTAATCATGCCTACCTTTATATCTATAGACACTGTTGAAACTTATTTAGAGTGACAATTTATCATGAACTTGATTTAGTATGTGTAACATTAAGCTCAATTTATATTCAATAGTTGATTTCGATAATTTCAAGTAATGATTTTAAGACTTCTAAATTTACATTGCGATATTTTCCTTCCAATATGCTTGAATATGAACTTGATTTTGATGATTTCAAGTAGTAATTTTTGAACTTCTTAATCCCTATTGAAACGTACTTAAAGTATTGATTTATCATAACTAAGCCCCATTGTTTAAAATTGGTATTTCATGTATTTTCAAGGCTTAATAATGAACTTTTTAGCAACTAATGACTTAAGTTTATTAAATCTTACTAATCTTATACTCTTCACACTATTGGACCTAAGGAACATGCTCATATAGATTTAATGCATAAAACATGCTTATATAGATTTCATGTATAAAACACATGTTTTAGATACACTTGAAGTCATTCATGCTTATCTAAGTTCATATAGGTACAAATTTATCATGCATTGACATCCGTGCCCAAAACGAAGCTCCACATGTTTATTTTTATCCATAAATCATGTTTGAGTGGTTAATCTAGCTTGATCTCAATTTTGTGCAAATTTGACCTCTCTAAACCCTTATTAGAAACTAAATGCAATTGGAGATATCTCATTCTTATTTGTGTCCACATGGATGTGTTTAGTTTGATTATGCAATTTTTTATGCTTCTTGATAGCATTCAAACATTTTTCAAGCATAAACTTATCTTTAATTTGAGGAAGAATCGATACTTGTTGTCTAGCTATATTTATGCTTAACATTTGATCTTAATGAACTCAAGTAGTGATTTTATAATTTATAGAGCTTTAAAGCTATAATTTGTTCATATCATGCTCAAATATTTATTTGAAATTTGCTTAAAGTGTTGTTATGCAAAAACTAAATGCCTATGTACATAATTTGCTTATACATGCATACATTCATTTTATCATGAACTACATAGTTCTAAGGACTTGATTTGGCTAATTTTTAGCTATCTAGTTAAAATTGAAGTTTTTCAAGTCTTAACGGACTCAAATAATATTGCTTGAAGTGTTAGATCATTCTTTGAATCAATCAAAATAAAATTAAGTTAACAACTTAGACAAAGGAGTGAACATCATCAACTTTTTGTAGAATTGCAGAATACCATCATGACAGTATACTAAAGTACTTATACTTTGTTGACAATACAAGTACCAACATGATGGTACCACTTACCATCATCATGACGGTATATTCTTCTAAATAAGCCCTTAGACTATGTTTTATTGAGAGTACCATCATGACATTACCCTTTCGTACCGTCATGCCGGTACACCAAATTTTAGGCCACCTTCCTTCAAAACCATCAATATTTCTCCTTCTTCACTTCTATTCCCAAATCATCCTCTTCACTCAATTGTAAACCCTAGAATGGTCATTCATAATCCTTGATTTATCACTCCAATCACTCAAAATCTAAACTTTCTTCCTCTTCCTTTCTTCTCACTCATCTTACTTTCCAACCTTAACTCATTAAGTGCTTGCTAAAGTACTTCCACAAACTATGGGTGGTTTAGCACCTCCAACAAGTACTTATTCTACTTGTCCTAATCTACCTCCAGCTAATGAGGATGATCCACTAGTCTCCTAAATTGCTAGCTTCCAATTTATTTTATATATGTTCTTTATTATATTTATCTTATGTTATGAACTTGGCCATTAGCTTATGTGTTGCTTATGTTGCTTGTCTCTATTGTCTACCACTTGTGGTTTCTGTATCTCATGGAATTACTACACCCTTCATAGTTGGCTTATGTTTTTGAACATTTGGTGTAGTATGGGCTGATCTTAATGAATTCATTATGGATATCTTATTTGACATGGTTTCTAGCTTCTTTGATTTCACTTTTATAGGAAGCATATCCTAAGGCTTAAGTTAGGACTATGCTAAATTTTCAACTTAGTCAATTCTTCCTCTTCATCACCTGGATATACTTATCTTTTTTATAAGGCCAAAGGATAAGAAGAATCTAAGTCACTTAAAGAGTCATAAGTTTGATAAAAATTTCAATAAAGAGCTTGACATGAACATAATTTGATAATATTGCTAACTCTAAGTTCTAATTTTTGCCCCTTTGTAATCCTAATTTTTTTATTTGAATTGATTTTATTTTATTTTACAAAAAAGGTCTTAATTAAAAAATAAAAAAATAAAATAAAAGATAAAAATTAACAAATGTTGAAAATACCAAAAAAATAAGAAAAGGATAAAATTATAAAAAAAATTTGTAGATTAGGAGTAAATAGTTTTAGTTTTAGTTTTAGCTTAGTTAAAAAAAATATTTTAGGGAACCAAGTAGTTTAAGTACAACTTAATTGTACTGAATGTCAAGATATAGGCCAAAAGCCTAATGGATAAATATTGGGGGTATTTGGACTAGATTTAATTTGAGGTCTTGCGTTCGAGACTCTACAAGCACCTATGTCTTTATTTTTCTATCTTTGCAAAAGCAAGAGATGAAAAAGTGATTCATATTTGATTAAATCATTCGAATTTAGTTTGATCTTATTAAATTAGATTTAAATTAATTTGGATCTAGTTTAATTGTTATCGAATCAGATACAATAGATATATCCAGATATGATTTGATTTGGACCTTAAAAATACACATACATGTGCATATAAAAGAAGAGACATAGCAAAAAAAAGGATCGACTTTCATACAGCAAATCACTCCTCAACCATCTACGATCACCACTATCCAGCCATAATCACCACTGCCCTTCATCGCTACAGCACTTCAGCAGAAGCTGGTGACAACACACGACTCCCCAAGCAACTTGCAGTAGTCCACTGCACACCAAGATCCGACGAATGCAGTAGATAAATTCCATCCTTCGTCATTATAGTCACCCAAGCAAACCAATGAGCATTGCCACGGTTATTGCTGTTCATGCCGTTACCGTTTACGTTCACTGCTGCACGCTAACTGAACTCGTGTGTTGACCAATAGCAACCACAGCACAATCCCGATAAGCAGCTGCTTGCTGAACAACCATTGTTGGATCTACGTCTCCATTACTCCACAACTCATATGCACGCGGCCATCCATCCGCGACAGTATAAGTAGCGATACTGTGTAGCACATCATCGTCACTGAACGCAGTTGCAACTTTACTGCGGGATTAAATAAGAGAAGTCCAGGTTCAGTTTTTCTTTAACTGTTTGTTATTATTATTATTCTACTATTATATTATTGTTGTTTTATGGGTAGATTAACATAATGAGTTATGTGTACTTTAGTCTTAGGGAATTTTCAGTAGTTTTATATGCCGAGTATATTATATGATATGAATTTATTTAGTTAGATAATTACTTAATAAGTAGAGATGTAAATGTGTATATATATATATATATATTAACTTAAGTGTTCCTTTTAGCATGGTTATTTAATGTAGTTATACAGATATAAATATATATGTATTAGCTTAAGAGTCGGTAAGATCAGTTTTATTATGTATATACATTATTATGTTTTATTAGTTAAAATAATATATAATATATGTATATGTTAGTTTAGGAGTCTTAGTATTAGTTCTTATACCAATATATTATATGGAATTAATTTATTTTAATAGATAGTTGTATATATATTTTTAGGTATTGTTAGGATTAGTCATATCTTAAGATTTGGTTTATCACATAGAATTTTTTTTTTTAGAAATTAATAAAAGACCCTTTTTTAAAAATATGATTGTTAGAGTATTTTTTTTTTAAACAAAGATACTCAAGAGTTAGGACCGTTTAGATTTTTTTAAACCGAATCAACTAAAATGTAAACTCAAACGGTTTTCAAAAATTAAAATCAATTACCATACTAAGATTTTCTAAAAGAACTACGATCGTCTGATCCCAATTAGCGAGTACATACGCACCTTCGGGGCGACTATAAAATATGTAGAAACTTAAGTCCTTTCTTTTTCTCTTTTTTGATTTTATTTATTTTTTAAATATTATAATTAGAAGAATAATCTTAATTTCGGTGAATAGATAGTGGTACCCGTTAGGGTTTACTATGTTAGCCCCCGAACTCGGAACACTCTGGTTTTTCATTCAAATTGAAATCAAAAACCGGTAGCCAAATCGTAATTAATCCACCCAATTGTTACTGTTTCTTTTCTTTTCTTTTTTTTTTTCGGACTTCGGTCGGGTAACGACTCTAAAAATTAGTTTCAATAAAAAAATTGGAATTTATCAATTTCTTTAGTCGAGAATTAATATTAAATGGGTTAGAGTTTAGTATTAATTGGAAATGAGAAATTAATTTTAAATAAAAGAAACTAAAAAATCAGGCTCGATAATAACCATGTAAAGGTTGTTAGGAAGTGAACCATGGCTAAAGTTATTCACTGTTCAAGAGAAAATGTATAAGCAAACAACATTAGCCTTTCTCTCGTCATTCAAAATCAAGTATGAGTACATAGGCTCAAAAATGACAATGAGGTGGAGTTCTTTTCCTTTGGAAGAACTCAAACATTTGATATGATGACATTTGTACATGTTATGGGATTATATACCCAGGTTAAGTTGGAGGATGGTGAGTTTGAAAACTTATCAATAAGTCTTCCTTAGGAAACTTCTATGAATGAATTCTAGAAAAAAATCTCTAATGAGAGTAGTTTCAGGATGAGCAAGTCCAAAGCTTCAACCTTGAAGAAAACCAGTGCTTGGGTCTTCTACTACATCCTTATTAGGACAATTTATGGGAAGCATGAGAGTCTTGGGGCAGTAGGTGAGTATGACTTATTACCCTTGTATAATGTCCTTAAGGGATATCTGGTGAATGTAGGAATCCTCATTGTATTTAGAATTCACCGGTAACATTTAATAAGAGCAAGAGTATTTTTGTTAGAGGTCTAATTACGAGAATTCTCAGGAATTTGAGGTTGTAGCTTACTAGTGACAGGCCAAGAGATTCTTGTACTAATCCAAAACCGCTTCTAAGAACCCTTTCAATAAGTGGGGTATTGCAAGAGTCTCTAATCCTGATTTAGACATTGAGGATCTTGGTGCTCCAGATTTCACACCAGCCACATCAAGCTTCTCGATCGGCAATTTGAGGCGATTGGAGATTGAAGTACTTGAGATCAAAGAAACTTAAAGGGGAGTTGTTGAATTATTGAAAAAAATTACCATAAAAGGGGGTGCGGCCATTCCCTCTTGTTTTTCTCATCCTCAAACCTAGGAAGATGCGGGTCTTAGTTAACCTCCAATTCCCCAACTAGTAAGTGCTTAACAAGAAGCAAAAGAAGGTCAAGGGTCAGAAGAAGAAGACCTTGTGATGAGAAGGAAAGGTCCAAAGAACAAGACAGTGATGATGAGGAGAAAGCTCGAGGAACTCAGTAAGAAACAACAGGACAAGTGGCTGGGAATGAGGGTGAAGAAGAGTCATTTAGGGAAGATGATGATGACTCGAGTTTTCTTTCTTTTGTTTTATTTTGTTTATTTTTAGACTTATTAACTAGTTGATAGCTTAATCTCAATGATGTATTGTTAATGAAGACTCTCATACCATGTGTTTGTTATGTTATGTTTTGTTTTTGTCTTGCCTTAATGGTCAGGTTTGTTTTATTGTTTAATTTTTCGTGGTATCACAAGTTGTACTATCTAATGGTTTAAGACCCAATGTTTTGATCAAACTTCAAATAGGGGAGTTTTGTTCTCATCGTTCTTGTCTTTCATTTTGTTTTTCTTTTTTTTTTTTATATGCCTATTCTATGTTTGCTTTCCTTAGACATTAAGGACAATGTCTTTCTCTATGTGTGGGAAAGGTTTAACCCTGCTTATCAAAAGTTTCATACCTAAGCTTGTTTGTTTCAACTTATGGGCGAACTTAATAAGATTGTGGATTTGACAAATTAGCAATCAATTTTTTCAGTTAATTTTGTGCCTTACTCACTTCTTGTGAACTTAGTGTACATAAACAAAATTGTACGATAGAATTTAAGTGAAATACACTTACTTACCATTTAATGAATGAATTTAGAGGTTAGAAATGAATCGTGGTCTTTAGTACAAGGTTAAATGGTTATGCTTCTAAACTTACTAAATAATATATCTACTTGTCAATTACTTTTAGAGCTCAATTAATCTTGAATGGAAAGGGTAAATGAAATGATTCACTTGCTGATGCTTCTTGAGAATCTCTTCAAAATATAAAGTAAATTGAAGTTTTTAAGAACTGAATTAATAAGGACTTGCTTTAGTCTCTCCAAAAAGCGAAATTTGACCTTACTGCTAATTTTTGTCTTCATAACTTTGCAATAATGATATATAAGGATTGAGCTAGTAAGGGTAGGTTTGGGTCCCTCAAAAGAGCGAAACCCCATTGCTAATCTTTGGTCTTTATTCTTTTACTGAAAAAAAAAGAAGAAATAAAAAGAAAAATTGAAAACATAATGTATAAGTTGTCTTTGGAGAGATTTAATAGAAGAAGTAAAAATACAGCAGAAAGGTGAATGCAAAATACTTTTCTTTTAGATTATTGTGCTTAAGAAGTGATTGAAATGTTTTTATACACTTACGGAAGTGGATAAAGTATAATCAATTTTCTTTTGTTCTATTTAACTTTGGAAGCTATCATTAAATAGTAAATGTCAAGTTTGTTTTAATTTGATTAGTCTTAGAATATTAGTGTGTGTATTCTAAGAACACAATGTGGTAAGCACAAAGTTAATCCACTAGGAATGCTTTGTTAAATATGCAATTGAAAAAAAGTTGCTAAGTTTATGGATTGTTTTTTAGTGTATACTTGAGGACAAGCAAAGCTTAAGTGTAGGGAAGTTTGATAAAAGTAAATTACTCTACACTTTTGAAACATTTTTAGGCATAAATTGTTCACAATTGTGTTCATTTCTAAAGTTCTTGATACTTAATTATGTAATATATCAATTTCAGATAATTCAAGAGTAAGGAGAAGAAGTTTACATAAAAACAATACAATTTAAGGTAATCATGGCCGTAAGGAGAAAAAAACCTTAAAGTAAAATCAAGATACATTCCATCACAGGCATGATAATGAAAAATTGGAATGGTCAGCACTAATCACACCTTCATCACTGATGTGACTAAGGAAGTTCTTTTGATCCCCTTGTTAATCACACCCGTGATTGGTTATCAAGAGGATGATCACTCCCTTGATCACAAGCATGATGAGATGATATGTTTGTGACAAGGAGTTCACGTCCATGGTCACAACCGTGACAAATGTAGATTTCTATTTTTCGGAGAAGATCACACCACGTGTCATGGGCGTGATAGGAGTGGATATAACTATTCTTCTATAACTTTTTCACACGAACAGGTGCATGGAAGAGATCTTAACACTAAGGAGTGTCTTAGAGTGGTGTATTTTAAGCCTTTAGACGAAAAGAGTATAACTATATCATAACTTTTAGATAAAAAGGAGAGATTTTTACATCAAATCATCATAATTAACACCATTTCTTTTTTCTTCGTGTTCGTAGTGTGGTTATACTGTAGATGTGATTTTGTGTATTATTCTTCAGTAAATTCGAGATAATTGTAAAGAATCTAGTGTTTGTATACTATTGTAACAAGATTCTTCAAGTTAATTAAGACGGGTTTCCTTCTTATCTTTTCTCCCATGTTATGTTTTATTTCGTTTCTCCTATTTCTCTGTGTTCATTCTTTTTATATCATTTATGAGTAATAATTTAGAGTTTACAAAGTCATTTTAACATGAACGTACTTTAATTTGTTGTTTATCCTAATAATTATGAATTTTTGGTTATTAGAACTTCATACAAGTTGAGATAGTGTAGTACATGACACAATCTTACAATAGATGTCAGTGGAATATATTGAGAAATGATGCCACTAAGTAGATCTTAGTTACTAGAACGAACTATTCTTACTAATAGAGATATTATTAAGAAGTTCGCTGCATATTTTATGGAATTCAAGGATATTAGTAAACTTTTCATGCAATATTGACTTATCTATTCTTTTAGAAGAGATTCTAAGGAACACAATCAGGATTAGAATTGAGTAATTCTGTGAAAAATACTCATGAATAGAGAATTCCTACAAATGAGTAATTGTTAGGATAGACAGTTTATAATTCATGTTAATATGATGGAGTAAACCTACTTTGTAATTTTTAGTTTTCGCGTTATAATCTCGTTTGTTAGGTTATCTTGGTGTAATCATAGAATTAGTATAGTTCAGTTGTAGAAATTAGTTTAATTACTTTGTTTAATTATTTGATTTTCTAGTTAATCGGAAGAATAATTGGTACTAGTGTTTGAATCTATTCCTAATGGAGATAACCTTATACTTATCCATACTAACAAACGGTAGATACATTTGCCTATTTAACCGAGTAAGGATATAATATAGGATTTTAAATTGTAAAACTCGGTAACTCTAAATAGAGGTGATCAAGTCAACTCCATACTCTACCACATTGTCTCCATCATTTATGAATGAGTCTCCTATAGAATATATTCCCCATATGTTGCCTTTATCATCATCTTATAACTTCATTCCTATAGACTTAAATGCCTCTACTATTATGTCGTCCCTTGAAGGTGCCTCTACCACTATGTCATCCTCTAAGGATGCTTCTACTACGTTTCCCTCCTCTTAGGGGTTTCCTCATAATAGGCTAGATATGCAGGTTTATGTTCGCAAGCAACATGCTAAACCACCAAACTCTTTGTCTCCACTAACTTCTCTACCAGATTCAAGTCCTCCTTCAACTAACCTTAATCTTCCAATTGTATTAAGAAAGAGTAAGCAATCTATTCGTCCCTCTATTTGTTACCCTCTTTCCATTGTTCTCACATATTATTTTCTCTCACCATCTTACATATCCTTTCTTGCATCATTATTTACTATTTCTATTTCAAACTATGCTTAAAAGCCTTATCTCATCTTAGCTAACATGCTGCTATGCAAGAGGAAATGTTTTCCCTTTACAATAATAAAACATGGGATATAGTATCTCTTCCCAATGGTAAGTCTATAGTTAGATATCACTAGGTTATTCCTTGTGAAAGTTTTACCTGACAGTACAGTTGATCAACTGAAGGTGCATCCAGTTGCTAAAGACTACACTCAGATTTATAGAGTTGATTATTGGGACACCTTTTTGCTAGTAGTTAAGATCACTTTTATTCATCTTATAATATCACTTGCTGCTACTCATCATTGTCTTTCACATCAACTAATTATTAAAAATTCCTTCCTCCATAACGTTCCTAAAGAAATCCTTAAATGGGCTTAAACAGTATCTATGTACTTGGTTTAGTAGACTTAGCTCCATCATAGTGGAACTTAGACTTTACAGATGTAGTTCAAATCAATCTGTATTTTGTCGACGGTATAATGGTAAGAAATTTATAGACGTTGTGTACATCAATTTTATCGTGATTTTAAGAGATGATTATGAACGAATTAGAAAACAGAAAGAGCTCTTATAGTAGAAATTCCAAACTAAGGACATAGGTAGTTTGAAATATTTCCTTAGATTTAAAGTTACTCACTCGAAGCAAGGTATACATCTCTCCTAGTGGAAACATGTACTTGACTTATTATCTGATATTGGTTTGACTGGAGCAAAACCGCTTGATTCGCCTATGGGTCCTAATGTTAAACTTTTACCTAATGAAGGAGAGGTCTTAAATGATCCAGAGAGATACAGAAGGTTAGTTGGTAAACTTAATTATCTCACTATGACCCATCTTAATATATCATTTATAATTTGTATGGTGAGCCAATTCATGAGCTTGCCTCACACTATTCATTAGAAGTTGTGATTCATATTCTACATTATCTCAAAATATCTCTAAGATGAGGTATTTTGTGTAAGGATCATGGGCATGTGCATGTTGTTGGATATAAAGATGTTAATTAAGCAGGTATACCATTAGTTAAAAGGTCGACAATAGGATATTATGTTTTTGTCGGTGGTAATCTTGTCTTATGGAAGACTAAGAAGCAAACTGTGGTTGCAAGGTCTAGTATAGAATCTGAATATAAAGAAATGGCATCTATAACTAATGAATTGCATTAGTTTAAACATTTACTAAAATAACTTAGATTTCTACAATCACAAACGATGAAATTGATATGTGATAATTGAGTAACTTTACATATAGCATCAAATCCAATGTTTCATGAATGCATAAAGCACATTGAAATTAACTGTCGCTTTGTTCATGAAAAGTTGTTCGTTAAGGAAATTAATACAATTTATATGAGATCTGAAGACTAACTTACTAATCTATCTACTAGGTCACTTTAGGGAATTCGAGTGAATTATATTTGTAACAAGCTAAGAGCATATGATATATATGCTCCAACTTGAGGTGGCATGTTAGAATGCATAGCGACTAACCTGTGACACCCTAGGTGCCAATATTATAATAGTTCTACTGTACATACCAATAATCGATGATAGCTTAGAGCCCATAGCTATCATTATACCATTAATATACATAAGGCTTTACATCTGAGCTAGTAGCATTTAGTGGAAACAAAGCATACCCACCAATAACCTTAAAGAACAATGCCTCATTCACCTTAAATTTCCTATTTAGATTAATCGGCAAAGTAATTTGTCAACTTCTGTTGATTGAACCTCACGTAATGCTCTAATCTTAAGCTTTTGTAGAATTAACCTGCACAAAAATAACTATAGAGGTATGAGCGAAACCACGTATTCAATAATTGGTAAGGGTTATATGTAAACAAGTAAGTCCTTTTAAAGTGCAATGCAATAATCAAAGTGTCATCCACACGATATTGACCAGCATGTCGTGAGACAAGAGAATATAACCCTACTCTAGCTTAGGTTTCGAGGAGTTTTACTACAGTTTACCACTTAGTGGGCCAAAGTTTCCCATCCCTTCTATACCCAATTCTACACTATTCTACTTAATACTTTCAAACTTGAGTAGTGACCTCCTATTTTGTCACTTAGTTCCACATGGTTGAAAGAAGGAATGTTGTTTATAGGAAAATGTAAAATGCAATTATGCTATGCATATATAATTTTTAGGGTTGGATATTACATTAGTCAAGTTAATTAGGCAATATTTAATACCGTATTAGAATAATATATATTCAAGTTAAGTAGCACAAATTATCAAGTAGAATTCTTACATCTACATTCATTGCCTACGTATATACAACTAATTTATAAGCATAAGCAATATAACAACTTACAAACTTATGTTAACACATTAAGAACTAACGTAAGGCAGACCACTTACCTAGTATGTATTTGTCTAATATCCTCCTAAAAACTGTGTTGAAATCCTAAAAAAAGTTCACTATTAGTTGTAGTTTAGTTATATTATACCATAGTATTAATAAATTAGTAAACTTTTACTTATGATTGTTTTATGTATCCTATTATTTCATTATGTACTTATAAAAGAAGCAACAATAAATATTTACTAAAAAAATATTACATTTTATTTTAAAAAAGTGTAATTGCTATGTATAGTTTTTATGTATATATACTAAGATTTCAAAACACAGTTTTTAAATAATTAGTGTAAAAGAATTCAGATAAGATATTGTTATTATTATACAACTCTTGTAAATGGTAACATAAAGTTATGGGAAAACTTAAAATATATGATAATTAATAATTTATATTATTCAAGAGTATTTATATATTATATATTTTATCGTGTATTCAATATTGTAAGTAAAAATTTGGCTAAAATGCCATGACAATTAGAAAATAATTTCATAATTATCAAGGATGGAATCAAAATGTCATATTAGATATAATAAAGTATGGGAAAAAGTTTAGGGATTTTAGGAAGTTAATAGATAAGGTTTTGTGGTTTTTGTTTAAAATATACATTTTTTAACAAAATGGGTAGAAATTTGGAAAATTATAAAAATTAATAAAAATTAAAAATTAATTCTAGGAAAATTACTCTAAGAAGGTAGGGTTATAGAGTACTTGTAAGTAAAAGGACTCCTTAAAAAAATATAGATTAAAAGCGCCAAAATTATTGAAGCAAAAACCACCATCAAGTGTTGGCCACCACCACTTCAACCTTACCTAACCTCTTAGGATGAATATGGAGAAGCTCTACAATTTTTTTCCCAAACTTTAGAGGCTTGGTTTAAGTAATGTAAATTTTTGAAGTGGGGAAAGGGGTATTTATAGTGTTCAAAAATTAATATTAAATTTTATACATGTCCAAAAATCATGGAAAATTATAAAAATGTTTCTTATAATGTTACAAATCTTATATTAAATTTTCACAATTTTTGGACAAGTGTACAAATTTTGGTGAATTTTTTAAGTAGTTATCTAATATTTTAATAATTTTTTAGTAAGTGAAAATTCATGGAAATTTTTCCACGTGTACATGACCCTAAGACATGAGTCCGGCTAAATTTTGAATAATTTTTTCCACTTGTACAATTTTTTCCACTTGTACAATTTTTTTGTAAATTCTTGAAGAAGTTATCAACATATTTTATAATATTTCCAGTTTTTATAAATTTTTGTTTACTTTTTTTACAATTTTTTTTGGACATGTTTATGACATATGATTAATTTTTTGACACTTGTAAATTTGAGTCAATATTTCTAAGGTATTTTACGATGTTTTATAGGAAACTTTTATTATATTTTAGTATTCTACCTAATTATTTTATTATTTAATTTACTTTTCCAAATAGATTCTTTACTTTTATTTGGAATATGTCATGATTATGTCTTATATGTAAGGGGCATAATTCGTTATCATGTTTTTCATCCTTATTTATTATTTGTTTACTTTGCTATGTTTGTAGTTTATTTATTTATTATTCTATTCTTACTTTTTACTGCCTGCTTTTACTTCTAAGGGTGAAATGATCTTTTCTCACTTTTTATTATCTTTAATCTTTAGTAGATGCTTTATAATTAATGTTTTGACTTTTTATCTTATAATAATTAATCATTTTTACTGCTTGTTAATAATTTCCACCTCCTATAGCTTTATATATATATATATATATATATATATAGGATTGTAACATTATTACCTTCTTTTGAAAGTCACTACCCACGTTGACTTATTTTATATTACCCACTCTAAATAGCTTTCGCTCTAGATGGTTTTATACTCTAATTCATCAAGTAATCCTTTTGCAAGTCCCTCCTTTTCCAAGTTACCCTTTCCGCGAGGCTGGTCTCTCGACGAAAACACCAAATATTACAACCTAAGTCCAATGGGAGAACTCTAAGTATTTTTTCTTTTAATAATTTAATTTATACTATCATTTTTAATGTTTTCTACCGTTATCAACTCTGAAGATCCTAATTCTATTTGTAAGTCGGTGTTCTAAGTCGATTATTATATTCTAAGGTTATTTAAAGCTAGAATTCATCTTAGGTCCTTAAAAACCTAGGGTTTAAGGTTTATATCCTTATGTTTTCTTAAGCAAGTTAGCAAGTCTTACATAATTCGAGGGTAGTTTTATAATTTCACATTTAAATTATATAATAAAATCTTATGTTAGGCTATGAGTAACCTTAATACACTTCTTTAATCAAGATTATCACTTTTTAACCATAATACGAATTTACATGGAAGATGACAAAATCTATGATACATATACGTTGCTTTAATTCAAACTTGTGATACTTAAACGTTTTATTGCTTTATTGCACTCTACAACAAACCCTTCAACCAAAATATTGAAGAGAATCAAAAGCTCCGTTAAAACTCTCCTCTTTTCGAAGTAAATTTATGGCTTACCAATTTTAAGATTTCCAAAGCATAAAATCTATAACTTACGCTCCTTGGTTATCCTCTTTCTCCGTTATATTGCAACAACACATAGTTAGATGATTTTCTCAAATTGAAAAACTCTAAATCTCCTTGATTAAGAAATTTATCTACGATATTTATGTTTTCTTGATCACCTAAGGTAGAGCTTGCTAGTGAAAAGAAGGTTTCTACGAATGAGAAGAACAGAAACACCACGTTCAGGAAAAGAGATAAAATAAAATTAATGATTTTCTTTTTTATTCATATTCCTATTCAAAATTGCTCCTGAACTTAAAATGTAATTATTTAGGTGCCACCACATAAAATGTTATTATTATTTCCTTTTAATAATAATATTTTTGTGGGTTTACGTATAATGTGTTAAAAATACTCGCATTTCTTTATAATAGAGTACAATTAAGAAGTAAAATTTTAACTTATATTCAAATAAAATGAGATATATTAAAATATAACCATCAAAGAAATGATAAAATGAGAGGAAAAAGAGGTTGAAAGGACACATATATGGTTTTGATCAAAGAAATTAGAGCAGCTTGATTTGTTATTCAAACCATTCAAAATGATCCGATTTGGAAGGAGGATGCAAATCAAACCATATTTTGCTTAGGATTATTCATCAAATTGAATCGAATTGAATTAAAAACCTAATGAAATTGCAAAATGCAGTTCTTTTATATTTCTATTAGGATTGTGGTTAGGTTCGATAAGGGTCCAAATGATTAGTTGTTCAAGGGATCAAACTGAACCAAATCGATTGAACATGAAATATATTGTTTCTTATAAATAAATAAATAAAACATGAGCGATCTTATTTAGTTTTAAACCTTGTTAGCATTTTAATCTAATCTTAATTACCTCTTATTCTTCATTATTTCTCATTTCTCTCTTAGCCTTCACAATCGACTTATTTTTCCTTCACCTACATCTCTAAAGTCAAGCAAACTCATGTAGCTTCACTATTACATAAAATGCATTATCACTGTGATATAATATCATGTGACTTTAATTCTTACATAGTTTTTCAATGACTATCAATATTATCAAAAAGAAAATAGTACCTTTAGAAAACAACTCAAGCTGCAGTAAACCACATGTGAAATGGGTTAGTTCAAAACTCTTAACTATTAAAAGCAATTTGGTTTGTTAAGTGTTTAAGTTGAATAATTTCAAATGAGGTTTCAATTTAGTTTGGCTCCTAAAACAAATCGAACTAAACCATGATCACCCATAATTTTGCTTACCCCTAAATTCAATAATGAGAGAACTAAGACTAGTAATTAGTGTTAAGTGTTGAGTGTCCTATCCATGCCTATATAGATTTGCATTAAAAAAATCAACCAGTAACACAACATTTTTGTCAATCATATATAAAAACTTAAAATTCAAAACCTAACCCATTTAATTAATATGCTTCACATAAAAGTTTGAACTGTTTATCAATTACAAGGTTGTAAACAAGTTCATAAATAGTAATGGTATAGTCTTAACACCTAAAAATAAAATTACAACCTAACAATAGTTTCAATAAAATTAATAATGTTGAATCCATGGGTTATTAGTGGAGATAGGAACTTAGTGTAAAAAGAACAAAATAAATACCAACAATTTTAAACATTAAATGGGTTCGGAGGTCGAACCTCAAACTTATTTATAAGATCCATTAAAGGGTTTATGGGCCAAATTTGGACCCAAGCACGAAATATAAACAAGTTTCAGTAAATCCAACCCATTTATTATTCATGTTAGATTTTATTAACATAAACCTTTCTAATATCTGTAGCTTCTATGGTCTCATCTATATTTTCAACAAGACTGATCCCTCCCTTCACTTGATGTTTGATTTGATACCAATTAAATCTAAACCATTACAAGTATAATCAATTCAATAATTAAGAATTAATAAATATAAGATTAAAAGTCAAATGGAGGACAATTAATAAAATATAAGGTTAAAAATCAAATGGAGAACGTGACTGATCCTATCAATGATGTGGATAAAACCGTAGAGAAATCCTCAAGTATCATATCATGTCACATCCATTCACGAATTGGGCGCTAAATCACCAGAGAACTAAGAACTTGCGGTGGTTTATCACACGTACAACCCGACCCCTACAATTCCACATTATTAACCATCTGACATGGCCTTCGCGGGATCACAGGCAGAGCATTACACAAGTGCAGAACTTACAAGTCCATACGCATCGCACTCTATGGAGAGGGGTTTTATGGCGCCTAGTTTTTCTACTCTCAATAGGAGTTGAGTGAGATGGAGGAATAGAAATAAAAGAATAGCTAAGGTTTTATGGCTTCCGACTCCCTCCAATCTGAACAGATGAATAAAAGGAAAAAATTCACTTCTTGCCCTCACATCAACAAAATTTAACTGAAAAATATTATAAATTGCACGTTATGGACACAAGTGACGGAAGTGGTCGATGCTCAGAGGAATTGCAGGCCATATCAATTATCCCGATTCTGATTCCATCATTTGAATCCTCGAGCAAATTAGAACATCCAAAAAACCTTCACCTTGTCCAACCACCACGATCAATCCACATTCATAATGTGTAGATAATCATCATTCAAATGAAAAAACTGACCAATACAACCATATTTAGTGCAATTTTTGAATCAATCAGAAATATCAAACAAGAGCTTAATTAATGTTGCACTTTGCAGACATCATCTCATGTCGGTAACGAGTAAGCCAAATATTGCACGGCAAACA
Organism: Lumnitzera racemosa; assembly: GCA_024138005.1. Taxonomy (NCBI): domain Eukaryota; kingdom Viridiplantae; phylum Streptophyta; class Magnoliopsida; order Myrtales; family Combretaceae; genus Lumnitzera; species Lumnitzera racemosa. The sequence goes on along the minus strand of JAMXBC010000011.1, from coordinate 53,088,827 downwards.
TAATGGCCTAAGTGCAAATGTTCTTCGTTATTGGCCCATAATTTCATCACCAAAGACAAACGGCACTTCATCATATCCTCCAGGAGTAAGAGGCAATCTTTGGGATTGCATTCAGCTCAATTTAACGTCCTTGACAAAGCATGCAACTCAATAGTAGGGACTGTATCGCATTGGCACTCTAAACCTTGGAACCTTCCTGAGAAGACCATAGAAAAAGAATAAAACCTAGATTAAGAAAAAGAAGAAAACTAGACAATAGGAAGTAATAAAATAAATCAAACAATTAAACTGAAGAATACCCATAGCCATAAGGAGAGTAAAAAGGAGGCATATATGGACTCCTGAAACCCACGAATGGGTTGGGTCGACGGGGGCGGTACTGCTTCATTCCTGGAACATTGGTTCTCTTAGCGGTTACCTGCATAAATTACAAAGTTTGATGCTAAAACACTAGGAAATAAACGAAATAAAAGGACATTCCAATGCCAAAACCAAAGCAAACAAGAGGAAAACGTGGTAATGGCTAAGTGAAGATAACATTATTGCATCATATGCACATTGCAATCTCATTGTTGGAGCAATTAGTACATACGATGGATATATATAAAGATAAGACAGCATCACCTTTAATTGACGGCCATGAAGTTCGGATTCATTGAGATTGAGGGCCTCTTGAACAGCCTCTGGTTCAAGAAATTCTACATAAGCATAGCCCTTGGGTTGGCCATACTTGTCAGAGCGGATGGTGACTCGATTTACAGTTCCACATGATTGAAAATGTTGCTGCACTTCCTCAGGAGTACATGCGTAATCCACCTGCAAAGAAACATGAGTAATGATTATACATGTTTCATTTCTAGCACATCAATTAAATATATTTAGTTATTATAATTGAAAGAGCCTATTGCCCTGCCCAGGGTTCATCTTGTTTCATAGTTCAGTTCAAAGCCCTTCTCCATGACATAGCTCTAAATGAACATGATATATCTTTATCAATCATAGCTTCTGAATAAAGCCACTGTAATATCTGATACATAACATAGGGACACAATATCTATCACCTAATAAAACAAGCCTCATATCCAATTCACTTTCTTGGATGATTTTTTGGCCCAAATTTCTGCATAAGAATGATGTTTGAGTATAGATCAAGGAACATGAGGGTGAAGAACAATGCAATTATCTAAGCAGCTAAAAACCACCGTGAAAACAACAACACCAACACTAAGATGCAATATTAGCCCTTTTCCATCTGTAAAGCTGTTTTAACAGTCCAAATAATTCACTCTCTTTAAAAGAGAGTGAATTAATAGTCAACCAATGATTCCTACCACAAAACATGACCTGTGCTCCCTTCTGCAGTTCTATCATCTCATAAAGAACTTTAAATTAGTCTATGCAGAAGAATACTAAAATCAATGGACATGTCCATGTTATGATGACACCATAAAAACTATGTAAGTATTTCACACATCTCCATATATAGTTCCAGTAACAAATGAGAATGCACAAGAACCCCAAAAAGACAATGGCATCCTTGGGAGAGGGCATGTTATCACACACTCAGATTCATTGCAAATGTATATTAGCTTCCCAGGGAAGGTTCGGATCCACTTAGTTGTATAAAATGAAGAATTCAAGCTACCTAACTGTATGCCCAAACAATAAACTACGTAGAACATAGTAAAACTTTTCTTTTTTATTTCTTCAGACGGTAGTGGCTGTAAATATTAATGTTCTTGATCAATGCTGCCCTAATGCCATTTGTACTTTTCAGGGGAGCATATTATGACTCTAATATCAACGTGTTATGCTTTGGTAGTTAGTCCTAGTACAGTTATTTGTGTGTTAGTTTTAGTAGTTGTCCAGCCTATAAATAGGCCTAGGGAAATAGTTACAGGGAGTTAGAAAATTCAGTTGTTGTAATCCTCCCATTAGAGAGAGTTGACAGAGTTGGGAGCTTTAGTGCTCTTGGAGTTGTCATCTTTGACAACCAGTGCATCCATTCCCTTTCAATCAACAAAGTTTCCATTTTTTTCCGTAAAAATTTCCACCTTCTCACCCTAACTGAACCCTGGGTACAGCAATTTGGTCTGTCCTGCCCTAAATTTCCCCAAAGACGATGCAAATGCAGGATTGAGTTCAATCCAAGAAGTCGTTTTCTGTTTTAACAATTGCATCACACAATCAGCAGGAATCATTTGGCAAGTGTATTGATGAGTTTCATTCCAGTTTGCAAGATCGGCAAGCTTAAATTAGCAATTTACAGGAGGAGGAGATGTGATATAAAGGAGTTGCACAAGATGAAGGAATAGCATCACTCAAATCTCTGTTGACTTCTATGCATAATATGATGATGAGCAACTGACCAAAGCAACTAGATTGATTGGCGACTTTTTGTCAGCCAGCGAACTTTGAAGGAATTGAGCATGATCTCACCAATGCCTCACCACGATGGTTCTAAACGTTCACCACCAGTGAAAACTCCCACTCACCACAACGATCAATGTGGAATTTCAAATCAAGTTTGCGATCACTCTCCCTCTCATGAACAATCACCTCCTCATGTTTATTTCTCAGCCAATGATGATGGAGATTCAAATCAGGTAACTTGTGCCACTGTTCGCATAACTTCTACTCATCTCAATAATGTTTGTGAAACTGGTACTTGGCACAACACTGTCCATGACTTTTCTCTACCACATGATACTGTTTGCGATGGCACTGGAGCAAAGTTTTCATGGCTTACTTGTTCATGCTGTAGCAAAGGCTCAACCTTATGATTGTTGACCAAATCTTCGCCCTAATGCCTATATGAAGGGCAATTACTCCAATGATAATATTATTTCTTGTGCAGAACTGTATGCTAACATTCATCTCGGTGCAATTGTAAGTGAGCGAGCAGTCGTGCCCATACCTGTGATGATCAGAGGCATTCACATGATTAAATCCTTAGGCACTCCCATGACCAGCAGGGAAAGCTTGGCCAGGTGATGTTGTTCCTTTTTCACGCAGCATGATATGCCTTCTGATTCTTCCTCTATTGCAAGATCCAGGGCCGACATCAATGATGCTGATTGTAAAGTCACTGAATTTAACATCAGTGCATCTACACCGACTTTGCTTAGTTTTGAATTGTGATGGTATTGATCTGACTTCACGGTAAGATACTTTGGAACAATATTTTGACATTAATCAAATAAGGGCAATAAGAAGACTAAATGATTGCTATGTGCATGCAAGGCAAAGCAATTCATTCGCTTAAATCATCGTGTCTTAGTCATCCACATCTTGATTGGTGTACTTTTGTTCACAAGTTTTCCATTGCATTTTAACAAGAAGACAGCTTCCAATGTTCATGTTAGTTTGTCTAGATTCAGACAAACTTGATTGGCACATCAATATGCTAATGAATTTGAGGCATTATCCTTCAAGTACCTTAGAATTATGAAAAGGCAACTACTTGGTTATTTCGTTGGTAGTTTAAGAGATGATATTGGCACTAGAGTGACTACATTAGATCCTCTTAATTTGGAGAAAAATATAGAGTTGGCATACAACGTTGAAGAGGAATTTAATTTGGGTATTCTTGTGTCATCTCACATTGGAGATCATACAGGCAAACGACCAGATCTCTGTCCTCTCATTTTAGGAGCCAACTGCCATCTTGTGGTAAGATGCAACGTTTGGGTAATGCTTGTCACCTCCTTCAATCTACAATGTGGGTGCTCTAAGAATTTGGGAATGATGATTGAAAGCTCTAATGCGAAAGGAACGAAAGGCCACAAGCAAATGTCGCATACTGAATATGGAAAAGAAAATCAAGGGCTTGCATTTCAAATGTGATCAACTCCGTGACAGATCTGCCCTAACAAGTCTTTACGTGTTCTTAGTTTGGAAGACGATGTAGAGTTTGCCATAAATGATTGGTTGGATGTGTGGCCTACAAGTGCAGCAATAAGAATACCAGAATTTGCTACTTGTCATTGTTTCTCCAATTCGTCCTCAAAAGCAAGGACATTTCTTCAGGGGGAGGCATTGTTAAAACTCTGATATCAAGCGTTATGCTTTAGTAGTTAGTCCTAGTAGTTGTTCGTATGTTAGTTAGTTTTAGTAGTTGGCTGACCTATAAATAGGCCTAGGAAAGTAGCTAGATATAGAGTTGGAAATTTTAGTTGATCTAATTCTCCCCTCTTATATATATATATATATATAGAGAGAGAGAGAGAGAGAGAGGTGGCAGCATTTGTGCTCTTGGATAACAGAGCAACTGCATTTTGTCATAAAAAGCAATTATAAAAATCAGTGAAGCCTCCATCTTTTAACCCTTTCAATCAAAGACGACAGAGCTGTCATCCCTTTCATTCAATAAGGTTTTCCATTTTTTCTGTTGAAGCCTCCTTCGTTTAACCCTAACTAAGCCCCATGTATAATGGAACAACTGTCATAAGCAGCAATTATAAAAATTATTGAATAGCTCAAGCAATAGTCATATAGGAGGATTTTAATTCTCAGAAACACTCTGTTCTTTCACATTTTTTATCATAGTTCATTCCTAATAGAGATTGCATTCACCAAGCTTTTGAATAATTGATACATGTACAATGAAATTATCAGAATATGATCAGGATCATAACAAATGAAAGCATTAAAAAATCTACGTAAATAAATTGGAACTGAAAAAAATATCGTCAGCAATATTTTATTTACCAGGTAAGCTCATCTCTATAAGTCTTTTCAAGACAGCACCATGTGCTGCAATCCTAAGTGGCAAAAGAATACATGGCTAGAGGGTATAAAAAGGGATTAACTATAGTCAAGCATGACTTAGCATCTATATCCACCTCATCAAAGCCTGATCAGACTCAAAGACTTTTCCTATGACAGCATTCCCACAGGGAGAGACAAGGCATTCTATACAAGGAACTGAAGTTGGCCCAATCAAAACTTGGCATGTGTATAAGGTTCAAATAATATTCTCAATCCATCAGCAACCATGCATAGCTAAAATCTAAAAAGAGAGCAAAAATTTGTTCATATACAATTTAACCAAATAAAATATGTTCATATACAAAACAGGGGCAAATCAAATGTAAAAACTTACCAATAAGAACATAAGAATATGTTTTACAAAGTTATTCATAATTGGCAAATAGCTTCTAGTCATATTACACAAGCTCCACATCATATACTTAAAGTTCTCTTTAATGTTTCATTAATAAGCTAGCCTTGATTATTACTATGCAGCAAATCTACTCTTATTTATCGTGTGGGTGGTGAACACTTAAACATCAAAAGAGAGATCACATCTGTTATTGATATGTATCACCCTTATCATTACCACATACTGTCAACTGCCACCCTAATCAGCCATGGCTAGTAAATTTTAGATGGAAATTAATACCAGATAATCAAATAATAAAGGGAAAAGATGACCAGCACAGTCCAAGATAGAGCAAGAAACTTCACTTGAAACTTCCAGATGCTCATCTATAGGCTCAGGATATTGAACAGAATAAACATCCAATAGAGAAAATGAGAAGAAAAGAACATAAAGAAGACACAGTTCAAAACTCCAATGCCTTAAGATGCATGCAGCTCATCCTGCATAAAATGGCATGCATACCACCATGAATCTAACTGGATTTTACTGCAGTTTAGAGAGATCCACAATATACAGTTAGCCTCAAGATCAACCACGAAAAAACCAACATCAAAAAATTATCACAACATAAGAAACAGGACCATTAATTATAAATCACCATGCTTGCAAAAAATTAATGCATAAATAAAATCGTAACATACACAGCCCTAAATACTCCTAAAGCTATCATTATATGAGCTAGTAATATAATGACATCATCTATATACAAGTTACATGCCAGCAAAGAGAAAGGGATGAAATGGAAATGAGAGATGCTTAAAACTGAAGAAAGAGGGCTCACATTGCCAACAAAGACTGATCGAGAATCAATTTCTTCTCTGTTTGCTTGACTTGCAGATGCAGTAGCAGGGTCTAATTGCAATGACAAATAGTCAAACAGATAAGAGGGAAGCACCGAAAAAGAGAAAACCCATAGATGACAAAAAGGCCTATAAAAGGAAATATAAAGAATGAATCACACGGACAGGTCATCTAAATCCTCCATGTTCTAATCACCGTAATATGAACCAGACAGCTTACTACTAAATACCAGAGAATTACATCATCCTATGTCAATTAAGTTATATAATGTCAACATCATGGCTCAATTAAGAGGTGCTCTCTCTTTTAGATAAATAGTAACCGAGCTAACTTCTCCTCCAACATTAATGACAGCAGACTACTAATGAGCTAATCTAAAGCCCCTCCATGCTCATATTTCTCAGTCCAGAATTTCAGCATTTCGTAAAAATCAGCAAAATTTCCAGTAATTACACCATAATACCCATATGAACTATAGATACTTCTTTTTCACCGTATAAAAACCACGTATTGAGGTAAATTTTACCCTAGCAACAGTCTCAGCAACCAAAAGAACAATAACAAATAAACATAAGAAGAGGGGAAAAGGCCAAAAGGAAAAACCCTAGGACCTTGAATAGAACCCATTTCTCTCTCAACTTTGGCTTGCATCTCCCGTAGGGCAGCGGCTTCATCTTCCATTTCCTTCAATCGTCTCTTCATGTCATCCAATTCCTGCATTATTGGTATTTCAAGTCAATCAAAACCCTAATCAAATCGATCACAAATATAATAGAGAGAGAAATAGAGAGATAGATGATTACCGTATCATTGTTATCCGGTGCGGACATATCCACATCGTCACCTTCCATGGTGACCTTCTACTTCCTCTCTCTCTCTCTCTCTCTCTCTCTCTCTCTTCTGGGCTGTGGGAGAGTACGAAAGAAAGAGAGACTGCGAACGGCAGCGGAATCCTAAAGTACGCTCCAACCGATGTTATAATAACCTGCCTTCCTGCTTTACTTCTCCCTCCCTCTCCTAATTATTTCTTTTTTTTTTTAAGAGTCGCAAAAATAAGATAAAAAAATAAAGCCATGCTTCGGGCATAGCATTGCAAATGAGCTGTGCAACCGAATATTGAACGTTGAAGGTTTCTTTTTTTCTAGTTATATATATAATTTTGGAGAGAGAACCAAATTTAATTCATTTTATTTAGAACAACAGCATTCATTCATGGCACTACATTATAATGGCCTTATTAAATGCTCAAGTTTAACCAATTTGAAAATTATCAAATTTAAACCAAAATTAGCTTCGATTAAGCTTGAAAGTAAAAGGTTGTAGCTTAATCACTTCCACTTTAGATTGACAAACTTTAATTTATGTTTAAACTTGAGTCGTTTATAAATTAAGTTATAGCCAAGCCAAACTTAAACCAATCAAGTAACTCATTATCTCTCAATTCCTTTGCAGCCTTACGGTTATAAGATGAATTAATAAATATAATATATCATATATATATAATATATAAAATGAATAAATATATAAATAAATAGATGAATGAATAATGAATATAGATTAGATTATATATTGATGTTACACCCAAACAGGAGGAGTTGTAATATTTTCGTTGTATAAACTGACTTAAGATAGAAACTGACTTCACAATTATTAGTACAAATATAGTCCACACAAGGTATCAGGATCCCTTTTTGTAAGATACTTATACTAATAAGGAGTCATTCTTTTGTACATATTATAACATAAGGGGTAATTTTATTTTTGTATAGTTAAGACCTTACTATTATTAGAAATTTCCACTTTTAGAAAGTGATGCCATTTCACTAGTTTTAATATTTCTTCCTACTAGGCTCAATAATGTCCATAAAGCTCTTTATTACAGGGGTGTAAGTACTCTTTTAGATTAAAACTCTTACTCATTATATTAGTTGATTACGACCGACAGCATCTGTTACATACATTGTATCCCCGTGTATATACATTACAGTCTTGTATTACTCTCATATTAATAAAAGTGTACTATTCCTTTTTCCATTCGTATCTGTGTCCTTTATAATCTGTTGGTTTTCTTCCTTGGTTGTGTTGTTTATAAGTTTAGGCCTTGTTGGCTAGCATTACGTACAAGTTAGGCTTGCTTACTATTGCAAAGGTAGGTTAGTAAGCGCTGCACAGTCTATTTATGTGCTAAAGAAAGCCTCAGATTGTGACACAAAGCATACAAGACTCAACTAGCTTGAAACATCCATTATGATACCTATAGATAATCAAACATGTGGTATAGTTTTACAAAATACCTGTTCTATATAACTTGTTACCTTATAACATAATAGTGCTTACATAAATATCTCACATCCAAAGTTATAATTTATAATTAAAATTTACCAAAAATCACAAGTTTTGCAAACTATATACAATAAATTAAGAAACTAGCTAGCGTTCTAAGAAATTTCTAGTTAGTTTCCTCGAAATTCAAAAGTTAAAAGTCTAGGTTTAGTTGATTCTCCATTCCTCACTTTTCTAATCAATAACACACTAACTTGGAGGTGATGGTATCTAAACATCTTCATCCTTACTCAATAGTTAAAAAAGAGTTTATGGGAGTGTAAGTATAACTAACTCAGTAAGCAAAACAGAGTTAGAAAAGTATCAAATAATCACAAATAAAGTTATTAATTATGATAAAATGCAATGCAATATAATTAATCATATGAAACATTGCACAATATTATTCGATCAATTGTGAGGTTAGAGAAATTACATCCACTTTAACCCGGATTGAGAAGTTTTATTGCTACTCAAATCAGACCAAACTTAAGCATGTACAATGGGAACATCCTCTTCTTGTAACCACCTTCAAACTACGACCTCCACTCTTGCCATGACCTCCTCACCTGTCATTCAGTTTGATTGAGGATAGCTGAAATTGAGGATAGGGAAAAGACCATTTCAACTATCCTTATCGAAAGAAGTCGGTATTTGGCCTAACACTCCTTATCTTTCCCTTAACGAGTGTTACACATATCCAATTTCGTTGTGGTCAAATCTTTATTAGCTGTAATTAGGAGTAATCAAACAAATTCATACAATACAGAAACAATACGATCATACAGAACAGTACACCAAGGAGTTTAACTCCTATCACAACCGAATACTAAAAACAAGCATAACATGTGCACAAATAGATAATTATAAACATAAACAGAAATATTCTTAAGCTTCAAGATATTTTAATATAGTATCCCAATAAGCGATAAAGCTACAATCCCAACTTACTTGTTTAGATGCTCACTATAAGACACTCGAGTCGTTAACAGTCTAATTATTAGAGGATCTTATATACACAAAACCCAAATTTAATTTTCGTAATAGTTACAAATACAGCTTTATCTAAAATGATTATATATGTGTATATATATAAAGTATATTATCATGATAATATATAGTTTTATTATATACATATCAAGTTAAGTTATTAATTATTAATAATATATGTAATTATACTATTACATATAATATATCGTTTCGATCATATCAAAACGTACTTTTAATAGGTTAAGTTGCATTTTAATTTTGGTAGGGTTATCGTAATACATACATTCTAGTAATATTTTAGAGTTATAGGATATATTATCTAAGATTGTTTGATTTTAGTAAAAATAGTATCATTAGGTTTGTACAGAACTAACGACATGTATTATGGGTCCTATTTCTCGAAATAACATTTAACAGGTAATTCAATTTTTTAATACAATTATACATATCTAAATAAATATTATCGTACTCTACATATTTTATGTTATTAAACTATATTTTGCCTAATGTGTCAATATATCTCTATAATAGGGGTATTATCTAATCTTAATATACTTATAATATATCTTGGTTATTAAAATATCATTAAATATATTAAAAATATAATTTTTTATCCAATTAGACTAGTACATATATGGATAGGTTTTATTCAACTTTTTATCATATTTTAACCTATTATTGTTAAAAATATGTCCCGATTCATAAATTAAGATATTTTACTATGTAAATTCATAGTAAATAGCTTGGGTTATCAAATATTTCCCCCAAAATTTCTATAAACTCCTAAAAATATGAGAAATTTTACTCATCCCTTGGTTTTAGGTTTTTGATTTATTGCCTATATATATTCAAAATTACGATTTTACTCCTAAATTACACTTAATTACACAAATATGATTCTTTTTGCACAAAATTATTTTCAACATATCCTAACATCATTATACTTTACTAAAAATTAGTATAGGTCAATTTCACCATTTAATTTCATAAATCCTATTTATTTCACATTTTTACCCTAATTTCTAGTTATTTTTAGGCTGAAAAATACAATAAATATTAAAAAAACTCAAATAAAAAATTAGTTACATAACAATTATATACATATCATGTATATCTTATACAAAAATTTTGAGCTAAAAATAACATCATTTGATATATTTATTTTGAAAGTCAAAATTTGAATGAATAGTGACTTTCTTAAGCAATTATATTACATATTCCAATTTTTTTCAAAAATAAAAATATCATACAAAATCATGTATGAAATAATCTAAATGTAATTTTTTTCAAATTTTTCTAAGTAGATTTGCTATTTTTTTTTTAAATTATCGAAAAATAAAGCAAAAGTTTGACCTTCATGTTCTTGAGTACTCCGGTAACCGTGGGGTGGTAAGGGGTTGTGAAACGGCTAAGGCGCGACAAGAACTAATGGTGGATGGTTGAGTTCTACAGCAGACTTACTTTTGGGTTAGTATCTAACTTAGCACACCTTTTGCTCTGTTTTTTTTAGCAATTTTTCTATTTTTTTCTATTTTTCAATTTTTTTTTCTCTCAATTCTAGGTTGTAATTTTCTGAACTAAGACTAATCTGCTGGGGTTTGCTATTTATAAGGGGATTTTCTGCTACATGGGATTTTTTTTTTTTAATTCTTCTTCCCTCTAACCTAAGCATAAGAAGCTAATCTCCTCTTAATCCATCATTGAATCATCATTCAAAATCAATAGGAGGGGGCCATGATGAAATCTAGTGGTTTCTAACAAATTTCTAAACGTGTTGAAGCTATTTGGATAAGCTTTTGTAGATATTTTAGTTAAATATTATTATCATATATATATTATGTTAATATTTAGTTATTTTATTAATATACAAGTATATATCTTATGTATATATCACGTGTAGTATATAACTATACTCATATAATTGTGTTTCTAACATATCTTTTATTTTTAAGATATATTTTTTAATTATTTTTATGAATTCAACACATAATATATATAATTAAGTAATTTAGGGTTAATTTATAGGTATAATTATCATTTATACGAGTATACTCATAAAAATACGTATATATTCATATAATAAATTATACTATATTATTTCATTTTATAGCTTAATTAACTTATCTCTAAGTTCTCATTACATTCTGAGCTTGATTTAAAGGGTTCCAAGCAATTTGGTATTATATTAAATAATCATACTTCTAAGGGCAAAATTAAAATTTTGGGTTGCTATTTTCAAAATCTAACTTTACTAAGTCACTTCAACTAACTTTTTTTTTTTCAATTGTAAAGTTTGGATTCGATTGGATAATTTTTTCCTGAAAACCCTAAATCTAAACTCGGTTGTCTTAATCACAATTTTAAGAGCTCACATTTCCATCTTTCTTAAGAAAGTTTTGTCCTCAAAACTTCGATTCTAAACGTAATAACTACTTACTTATTGATAAAACTTATTATTTACCTTTTACTTTGAAGAGTTCTGGGTAACGATTCTACATTGTTATCTTCGGTTCCCAAGTTAACTCTGCCGTTAGACCATTACCCTATTGAACTTTCACGTACTCTATTTCCTGATTCCTTAACTTTTGAATTTAGTCTTCCAGGATCTTAATTGGCTTTTCTTCAACGATATAGTCCTCTTGTAAGTCCACTTGTTTTAGCTCCATGACAGTATCTAGATTCTTCACGAACTTCCGTAACATTGATGCATGGAATATATTGTGATATTTAGCTAAACTTAGTGGTAAATCAATTCAAAAACAACATTTTTTTAATCTTTCTAAAATTTCAAAAGGTCCAATGTATCAAGGACTTAGCTTTCATGTTTCCTATAGTACCAAAACGCTTAAATCCTTTAAATGGACTTATATTTACATACACATAATCTCCTATAGCAAATTCTATAGGTTTCCTTTTCAAATTATTTAACTTTTGTATCGATCTTATGTTGCTTTTATCCTTTGTCATATTATTTTAACTTTATCATTCATCAATTCAATCATATCAAGTCTTATCATTGCGTATTCATCATTTTCCCAATACAGTAGTGATTGACAGTTTCTTCCATATAAAGCTTCACACAGTATCATTCAAACTATTGCTTGATAATTATTGTTATAAGCAAATTCCACTAATGACAAATACTGATCCCAGTCACCACTAAAGTCCAAAATACAACCTCTTAACATATCCTCAAGTGTTTGAATAACTCTTTCTAACTATCCATCGGTCTGTGGATGATAGGCCGTACTAAATTGTAATTTAGTTCCTAAAGATCGATGTAAGCTTTTCTAAAATTTTGATACAAATCGGCTATCTCTATTTGATACAATACTTATCAATACACCATGCAATCTAATGATCTCTCTAATATATAGTCTTACCAACTTTTCCATTGAATTACCAGTCCGATAAGGTAAGAAATGGGCACACTTTGTTAATCTATTTACCACAACCCAAATTGAATCGCGACCTGATCTCATCCTCTAAAGTCCTATTACAAAATCCATTGTAATATGATCTCACTTCCATTAAGGTATTTCAACAAACCACTAGGTCTTTGATGTTCTGCTTTCACTTGTTGACATTTATTACACCTATCTACATATTGTGCTATATCCTTTTACCTGCCTTTCCACCAAAACAATGATTTCAAATTGCGATACATCTTATTTCTACCAAGATGCAATGTGTAACCGTGTCATGTACTTGAGTCATTATTTCATTCCTCAGTTTTGACTCATTAGGCACACAAACTCTATTCTTACATCTTAACGGACCTTTAACATCAATTTGAAAGTCAAGTACATCACTTATATTTAACTTTTCCTTGTTTCCTTCAATCTTTGGTCCTCATCTTGTTGAAACTTAATTCTTTCTATCAAGGTTGGTTGTATTGCTAAACTCATTAATTGTACTTTACTTTCATGCCATCTGAATTCAATTTCCAACTTTTCAAATTCTTTGATCAATTTACGCTTAGTAGTAAGTAACGAGGCCAATTGTTCATAATTCTTGTGACTCAATGCATCTTCTACGACATTGGCTTTGTTAAGATTGTTGTTTATGGTCAAATCATAACCTTTGATTATTTCCAACCAACATCTTTGTTTTAAGTTCAATTCTTTCTAAGTAAAGAAATATTTCAAACTTTTATGATCTGTGTATATCTTACAATGTTGCTCATATAAATAATGTATTAAGATTTTCAAAACAAATACTACAGCTACTAATTATAAATCATAAGTCAGATAATTCCTTTCATGAGGCCTTAGTTGTCTGGATGCATATGCTACCACTTTCCTAACCTACATCAATACACATCCTAATTTGCTTTTGGAAGCATCGCTATATACATAATAAGATTTATTTGGATTTGGTAAAATAAGGTTTGGTGCTGAAATAAAATGAGCTGTCAATTATTGAAAACTCTATTCACATTCATCACTCCATTCAAATTTAATATCTTTTTGCATTAGTTGAGTCATAAGCTTGGCAATTTTAGAAAAATCTTTTATGAATCGCCTATAATATCTCACCATTCCAAGAAAACTTCTTATTTCCATTATAGTTTTGGGTTGTTTCCATTCAGCTATTGCTTTGACCTTTTCAAGATCGATTAAAATTCCTCTGCCTGACACAATATATCCCAAAAATGATATTCTATTTAACTAGAATTCACACTTACTTAACTTAGCATAAAATTGATGGTCTCTTAACTTTTGCAAGGCCAAATGCAGATGATTAACATAATCCTCCTTAGTATTGGAATAAATCAAAATATTATCAATGAATAGTACAACAAATTTATTGAAGTAAGGTTGATAAATCCGATTCATCAAATCTATAAACACAGCTGGTGAATTTGTTAAACAAAAAGGCATTACTAAAATCTCGTAACGTCCATATCTAGTTCAAAAAGCTGTCTTTGGTGCATCCTCTGACTTAATTCATTATTGATGGTATCTAGATCTTAAATCAATTCATGAAAATATAGTAGCACCATGCAATTGATCAAACAAGTCATCAATCATGGGTAGTGGATATTTATTCTTAATAATTATCTTATTTATTTCTCAATAATCAATACATAACCTCATGGTTCCATCCTTTTTTTTCACAAATAACACCGGTGCTCCCAAGAAAATATATTGGGTCATACAAATCCTTTATTCAATAGCTTTTGAAGTTGCTTCTTTACTTCTTAAAGTTCTATCGGTGACATTCAGTATAGAGTTTTTGATATTGATTCGATTTCTAACATTAATTCTATAGAAAAATCTAACTCTCGCTGTGTACCTATTCAAGGTAATTCTTTTAGAAAGATATCAGGAAATTCACTTACCATTGGTATTTCTGATTCTTTTAGGGTTTCCTTCTTTCCCTCAATAGCAAATATCCAACAGAATTGCCATTCTTTAGTAATTTCATTCACTTCCTCGCTTACTTCTATTACTGATGATCTTAGACTTCGCTTACCCGTTTTTCCTTGAAATATGACCTTACCTTCATGTAAGATTATGTTCTTATTTTGACAATCCACTTTAGCTATTTGTTTGGACAATTAGTCAATTCCCATGATAATATCATATCCCTTAATTGGTAATATTATAAATTTTATCGGGAATTCTTGTCCTTAGATTTGCAGTTGTCCATTATCTACTATTTCCCATGTTAATACTTGTTCTCTTATAGGTGTTCTTATTCGATATGTAGATTTAGCTTCGCTCATCTTAATTCTATTTCTAAAGACAAACTCTCGACTACTAAATGAATGTGATGCTCTAATGTCAAATGATGCATAAGTAGCTTATCCATTGACAAGTATGTTTCTTGAAACAATTACTATTACTATAGTTGTCTACTTCTTAAGTACTATACTTAAGTTACCTATTTTCACAGTTCCTAACATTATCTACATATATATATTGCAACTAACTCACTGATAAGCAAAAGTTACGGATTGGTTTTATGTACCTGTTATTAAGCTTTGGTTAGTTCCATAGGTATCCATTTCATCATTTGAGCCATCGTTAAAGTATTCTTTCATCTATTCATCAAAATCCTCAATATCCTCTTCTATTCCCTAAATTGTAAACACCTGAGCCGGCATAGTAGTTGTCTCTACTCCTCTAGATTTCTTTCCTTTTTGTCCAACTTAACCACAATATCTAGAGAAGTGTCCTGTCATTCCACACCTATCGCACTTTACTACTCTCATCTTTGAACACTCCTTTGACATATGATTCAGATCACCACACATAAAGCACTTACCCCTTAATTGAGTGCATTGCCTAGAGAAATGTTGAGCTCCACACTTCCAGCATCTCATATTTCCTATCTCATCATAAAAACTAAATCCAGTCTAATTTGAAGTAGGGCTACTAGTTACAGTAGCTAGCTTCTTTCCTTTTTGGCCCAAGTTATTATTTGCACCTCGGAATGTTCTCTTAAAAACAAGCTTGTATTGGTTAACTCTCTTCAGTTTCTTGCTCCACTCATTTTGTATGGTCAGTTGATTATTCTTCAATTGATGCGCCTTATCCACTGTTTGATGATAAGTGGTGAATCCATAATCAATTAACTTACATCATGTTATAGCATCAAATTCATTAAGAAAAAGATCATTCTTCGGCTCTTTGTTATCCTTATATGACTTAGGCACATATTGCAACAACTTGTTAAATTCATTCTCGTATTATACTACATTCATAGTTCCTTTTTTTTTATTTCCATTAACTATCAAGTCATTTAATTTTGCACACTAACTGGGAAATATTCTCTCTTGAATGCCTCCTAAACTACTTGCCATGTAATGGGGCTTAAAATTGTTCTTGCTGTTGAGTCCCACCAGACTTGTGCTCCTATTTGCAGCAAGAAAGTGCCATAAGAGACTTTTTGATTTTTGGGGATCTTAAACGCCTCAAAACTACGCTCAATCTGCGTTAACCAATTATTAGCTAAGGTAAGCTTACCCATTTTACCTTTGAAATACCAATTCCATTTCATAACTTGGGAAGTCGACTTGTACCTTAGGGTTGAATTGCTTTAGGTTCAACCTTTGCTGGCCTTTGATTCATCACATTTCCACCTGTGATCAAGTGCTAGATTAAAGCTCTTTAATGTTAGATCATGGTATTCATACTAACTAACATTTGTCTAAACTAAGTTAGGTCTATCATATTCAGAGCAAGTGGTGGTATGTCATTTCTAGGTGGTTCTAATGGAATAGAAAGGTTAGGAGGTAGTACTTCTCCTTTATGCCAATTATTTCCATTTTTGTTTCTATTTGCTTCCTTTGCCATATTCAGATTCACAATTCACTAATTATCAATTATATACTCAAAATATATGTACTTGAAGTTAATATCCGACTTAAGCGATTCATATTCACATATAGATTAATTATTCTCTGTATTAGCAATACACAACTATAGATTTCCTCATCAAGGATCTTAATCAACATAAGACCAATAATACTTAATCCCTATATAAGCAATGATATATTCATATATCACTCATTACAGATTTTACGTGTGTTCAAATATATATCTGTATGTCATGAGCTTATCACGTTTCACTTGTAACATTATATCATATTTATGGTGATATCTCATACAAATACTAACTAATAAGGACATGTACTTCACAATAGTCATAGGATAATCAAAACTTTACGTTCAAACGATCACGTTACTTTATTTACAATATCATATTACACATCTAATTATCTATTTACATCATTTACATATTTAGTAGCTGCAACATTTGAAAGTATATCAGTTATATTCAAAAAGTCAAAAGCACATTAAAAGTTGTTAAGAGGACTTAAATACATCAAAACAACTAGGTCAAGTAATATCAAAAGCCCTAGACTTGTCTTCTTACCATCTTCTTAACTTTCAGTTACATGCATTATCTGGAGTTGTTATATCTTATAGGGGAAACCAATTTCTTATCCCAGTCTCATCAAACCCTGAGCTAATCTTCACCACTATAAGGGTACCTGGTATAACCACTACTTCGTGTACCTCACTTCAACTGTCCTAGGCTCCATCTTCTGCTTCAACCTCCTCTTCTTCAAAATCTTCCTTAAGATTATCATCATTATCTAATCCTACATTTGGCTGAGCTTCTTGAGATAGATTTTTAGGTGGTATCACAGTAGGTTTAGGTTTTTAAGGTCATAATGGTACTTCTATAACTATAGTTTCCTCTAAAGGGTATCTAGGAAACTAATCAACTACACCAAGAAGATAATTTTTAGGAATATGTAAGATACCTAAGGGTACCGGATCAAAATCTAAAGGGTAATCCTTACCAACCTCTACTAAAGTTGGAAAATATAGTATAGGGATCCTCACGGATAAAACTCCATTTTCTTAGAAGTACTTTTTCTCATAGGCAGCTATAGCAGTATACTCATTATGCGTAGACTCTAACTCATCTCTCATTTTCCTCCAATCATTTTGCATACTAAAAGGCATTCTAATCTTATAATTTTTAAGAACCCCATCGATAATATAAAATAGCTTCCAATCAGTCATATTTAGTAACAAATTTTGCATCCGAATCCTATATTCAATAGGATTCTCACCCCTTCCCATTTAAAATTCCACCATACATGTAATAAACCACTCTTATAAATCTAAAATAACAATTTAAAGTCAATTTATTGCCTGTTTTACATATATATAAGCTATACATATATCTTATGAATCTAACTCTTTTATATTTATTATCAACCCTACTCTCAATGATCTTATTGTTTACTCATTTTAGTTAAACGCTTCAAAGCTTAGTTCTTTTAGAACTATGTTTTGATACTAACTCAAAACTATTATGCCCCAAATAGGAGGACTCCTAACAGTCCCTTCATATAAACTAACTTAAGATAGAAGTTGACCTCATAGCTGCTATTGTAGATATAGTCTACACAAGGCGTGCACGACTCAACCAGCTTGAAGCATCTGCTCTGATACTTGTGAATAATCAAACTTGCAGTATAGTTTTACGAAATACTTTGTTCTATATAACCTGTTGTGTCATAACATGAGAGTACTTACATAAATGTCTCACATCTAAAGTTATAATTTACAACCAAAGTTTACTAAAAACTATAGGTTTTGTAGATTATTTACAATAAACTAAGAAACTAGCACGCATCCTAGGGAATTCTTAATTGGATTTCTCAAAATTTAAAAGAAAAGTAAAAAACCTAAGTTTAGTTATTCTTCATTTCTTACTTTCCTAGTCAACAGTACATTAACCTGAGGGTAGTGATGTTTAAACATCCCGGTCCTCACTCAGTACCTGCAAAAGAGTTTAAGGAGGTGTGAGCCCAACTAGCTCAATAAGCAGAACAGAGTTAGAAAAATACCAAATAATCACAAGTAAGGTTATTAATTATAATGAAATGCAATGCAATCAATCACATGAAATATCGCATAATGTTATCCGGTTTATTGTGAGATTAGAGAAATTATATCTGCTCTAACCTAAATTGACAAATTTTATCGTAACTCAAATCAGACCAAACTCGAGTTTGTACAATAGAGGATACTCTCTTCTCGTAACCACTTTTAAACCACGGCCTCCATCCTTATTGCGACCTCTTCACTTGTCACTTAGTTCGATTAAGGATGGGGTAGTGACCATTTCAACTATCGACATCAAAAGAAGTTAGTATTTAGCTTGATACTCCTAATCGTTTCCTTTAACGGGTGTTATGCATGTCGAATTTCATTGTGGTCAAATTTTTATTAGTTGTAATTAGAGGTAACCAAATAAATTCATACAATACAAAAATAATGCGATCAAGCAGAACAACACACCAAGGAGTTTAACTTCTATCATAACCGAATACCAAACACTCGCATAGCATGCAAATAAACAATTAATTACAAACACAAATAGAAGTACTCTTAAACCTCGAGATACTTTAATATAGTATCTCAATAAACAATAAAGCTATAATCCTAACTTACCTATTTAAATGCTCACTATAAGAGACTTGGGTCATCAATGGTTTGACTACTGGGAGATCTTATATACACAAAACCTAAATTTAGTTTTCATAATAGTTACGAAAACATTAGGGTTTTATCTAAAATAGTTATATATATAAAGTATATTATCATGATAATATATAGTTTTATTATATATATATCGAGTTAAGTTATTAATTATTAATAATATACGTAATTATACTATTACGTATAATATATCGTTTTGATCATATCAAAGCATACTTTTAATAGGTTAAGTTGCGTTTTAATTCCGGTAGGATTATCGTAATACATACATTCTAGTAATATTTTAGAGTTATAGGATATATTACTTAAGATTGTTTGATTTTAGTAAAAATAGTATCATTGGATTTGTATAGACCTAATGATACGTATTATAGGTCATATTTTTATAAATGACTTTTAACGGGTAATTCGATTTTTTAATATAGTTATACGTATCTAAATAAATATTATCGTACTATACGTATTTTATGTTATTAAACTATATTTTGCCGAATGTGTCAATATATCTCTATAATAGGGGTATTATCTAATCCTAACATACTTATAATATATCTCGGTTATTAAAATATCATTAAATATATTAAAAATATAACTTTTTTATCCAATTTAACTTATACATATATGGATAGTTTTTATTCAATTTTTTATCATATTTTAACCTATTATTGCTTAAAATACGTCAGACTCATAAATTAAGCTATAAATAGCTCGGGTTATCAAATATTTCTCCCAAAATTTCTATAGACTCCTAAAAATATGAGGAATTCAATCATCCCTTGGTTTTAGGTTTTCGATTTATCGCCTATATATTTAAAATTATGATTTTACCCATAAATTTTACTTGATTACCTAAATATGATTCTTTTTGCACAAAATTATTTTCAACATATCCTAACATTATTATACTTTACTAGAAATTAGTATAGGTCAATTTCACCATTTAATTTCATAAATCTTATTTATTTCACGTTTTCACCCTAATTTATAGTTATTTTTAGGCCAAAAAATACAATAAATATTAAACATACTCAAATAAAAAATCGGTTACATAGTAATTATCTATATATCATGTATATCTTACACAAAAATTTTGAGCTAGAAATAACATCATTTGATATATTTATTTTAAAAGTCAAAATTTGAATGAATAATGATTTTCTTAAGCAATTATATTACATATTCCAATTTTTTTTCAAGAATTAAAATATCACACGAAAGCATGTATGAAATAATCTAAATATAATTTTTTTCAAATTTTTCTGGGTAGATTTGTTATGTTTTAAAAATTATCGAAAAACATGGCAAAAGTTTAACCTTTGTGTTCTTGGGTGCTTCGATGACCGTGAGGTAGAGGGGGTTGTTGGAAGGCCAAGTCATGGCGGGGACTAGTAATGGATAATTGGGTTCCACAACAGACTCACTTTTGGGTTAGGTTATAGCTTAGCACACCTTTTGCTCTGTTTTTTTGAACAATTTTTCTAATTTTTTCTATTTTCTAGATTTTCTTTTCTATTAATTCTAGGTTGTAATTTGCTAAACTAAGACTAGTTTGCTGAGGTTTGCTATTTACAGGGAGATTTTCTACGACATAGGATTTTTTTTTTAATGTTTCTTCCCTTTAACCTAAGCATAAGGTGTCAATCTCCTCTTAATCCATTGTTGAATCATCATTCAAAATCAACAGGAGGAGGCCACGGTGAAATCCAACAGTTTTCAACAAATTTCGAAATGTGTTGAAGCTATTTGGATAAGCTTTTGTAGATATTTTGGTTAAATTTTATTATCATATATATTATGTCAATATTTAGTTGTTTTATTAACATACGAACATATATCCTATGTATATATTACGTATAGTATATAACTATACAAGTATAATTATGTTTCTAACACATTTTTTATTTTTGAGATATATTTCTTAATTATTTTCATGAATTCAATGCATGATATATATAATTAAGTAATTTAGGATTAATTTACAGGTATAATTATTATTTATATCAGGTATACTTATAAAAATATGTGTATACTCATATAGTAAATTATGCTATATTATCTCGTTTTATAGTTGTAGATACCTCATTTTTTAGTAGTTTTATTGAGCTAAAAATATAAAAAATAAAAAAATAAAAAAACGAAAATAATAAAAAAGTAAATAAATAATATGAAAATAATAATAATAAAAATCGAGTCAAGTCATATTGATTCAAGTCGTTTTTAGTCTAGTTGAATCAAATCGAGTCGAGTTGAGTCGTTTAGGGTCAAATCAGATAACAGTAAGTGATCAATTTAATAAATTTTTAGTCGTTAAAGAATCGAGCTTTATTAAAATATTTTAATCTAGTATGATATTAAGTAGATTTTTTTTATCTAAATTATATTAGGCTAAATCAAATTAAACTGATTGAGCTCGAGAAATAGAAAGCTCAAATTAAGCTAAGGTTTCTAGAAATTAGGTTAAATTTTCAAAAGATCTAAATCGTATCTTCTATATCCAAGTTTATTATCATATCTTTCGATACAAAAGATTTAGTAGTGTGAATTATAAATAGTGAGTCGACGGTGACGTTTGACATATTTTTACAATTATATACCCTCCATAGTCACAAAAACATAAGTCCACATCTACACGTTGCACGAAATCTGCACATATCCATCGACAGCCTACTCTAACTCAATTCCCACATAGCGACCCAACCCAATAGCAATCCCATCCACGTAAGCGCAATAGTAGCCGTACATGCATAGTCTAGCGAATTTATGTCCAACACCATCGATGATTTAAACATTACTGAAACGAACATTATTAGTCATTCACACTAAGGCAAGTTTTATCAATCAAATCATCATCGATCTCGAATTTCCTATTCGATCCGTTGATCGTAATACGCCGTGAGAAGTCATTTTGATGGCTATTGTTGTTTTTTACCTAAGATTTGATTGCGATATGTAGCTACTTAGATTCAACTCCCTTATTATTGGATAGATATCTAGTTTTTAATTTAGTTTTATTAATTTTTTATTTTTTGTATTTGTTAACATGATTAGGATAGTGACTAATATGACTTTTTTTATAGGTTTTGGCGTTAATTTTCATTAGTTGATTTTTTAGCACGTTAGCATTTTTTAATATATATATATATAATATTTCATTTTTTTTTGCATGATTAGCGTAATTTCATGGAATTGGTACTAACATGGGTATTTCCAGGGTTAGATGTTGATTACATTTTCTAATTGGTTATTTTTAGTATATTTGATTAGGTGTTGCATTTTTAGGAAAATTTACTAATTTTGGCACGTATTGCATCTTTTAGTAAATTTTCATAAAAAGGGCATTCTTAAGGTTTTTTTTTTAGATATTTTTTATTACTTAATTAGATTTTCATAAAAATTAAAGATTTTTACTAGGTATCTTTTCCATTGTTTAAACTTCTTTTTTATAATTTAAGCATCTTAGCTATAGTTTATGTATTTTTCTCATAGTTTAGGCTTTTTTTTTTTTAAGATTTAGGCATATTTTCCTTAGCTAAGTATATTTTCCATAATTTAGACATCTTTTCTATGATTTGGACATCTTTTTTATAGTTATGCATCTTATCCATAGTTTATGTATATTTCCCATAGTTTATGTATATTTCCCATAGTTTAGGCTTATTTTTCATGGTTAGGTATATTATCAATAGTAATTGCATTTTTTTCATAAAATAGTACGTTTTTTTATGATAATTACATATTAGCATAATTTCATAAAAGTTTCACTTTTATTTATTTTTTTCATTTAGGTGTTTTATGGTTTTTCTTTTAAGTTTTGTCACATAACAGTTTTTTTCAAAAATAAAAAATTATATTAACTTTGAGTCTTTTTAAAAATTAAGTCTTTAGTTTTTTTTTTAAATTAGGAATAAAAATTAGTCTTTTTATAAGATTTTTCTTAATAAAAATAAATTGGTTAAAAAATGTAAATCTGGCTTAATTTTCAAATTAAAAAGAATCAACCTACTAAATCATTGATTTAATCTTGATTAGCAGGTACGTAAGCACCTTCGAGGCAACCATTTAAAAAACAAATTTTTTTCTTTTTCTTGAAATTCGTAATAAAAAAATAATAAAAAATTTATTTTATTTATATTCTATATATCTTTACATATCTTAATGTTTTTTAGAAAAAATATAAAAATAAAGTCCATTCATTAATTTTTTTTTTATTTTTACATAATGATTTAGTCTTAATAGGTTGGCCTCTGAACTTAGTTTTTCTAGTTATTTTTCTTAAAATTATTTTCTCAGAAAATATGCTGATCAGTAACCGAATTAGCGTTTTCTCACCCGAAAATCCTACTTTCATTGTTCACTAGTTTTTGGTTGGCAACTTCAATTTTTCAAAATATTTCTTTTTAAAACATTTTTTAAAGAAAAATATTTCTTTAATTTTATGTCGAGTATTCTATATTAAGTGAACCGAGCTTAATATGGATTAAGTTAAAGAAAATCGAAATAAGGCTGGACAATAGCTTAATTAACTTATTTCTAAGTTCTTATTGCATTCCAAGTTTGATTTTTGGGATTCCAAGCAATTTGGTACTGTATTAAATAATCATACTTCTAGGGGAAAAATTAAGATTTTGGATTGCTATTTTTAAAATCTAACTTCACTAAGTCACTGTGACTGACTTTTCTTTTTTAGTCGTAAAGTTTAAGCATTGGGTTCGGTTGTTTTAATCACAATTTTAGGGGCTCATAAATTATATATTATTTCATATCGTGTAATATTGTATATATATTAGTTTTTATGTTTTAAATATATTATATATATATTGTATAACTCATGAGCTTAGTTACGAACTTATTGAGTTGGTTACGAGCCTAATGAGCTGGCTTACAGGCTTAAATAAGAGTTTAAGCAACTAATTTAGTTGAATGAGCTTAAACTTAGGTCACATGTATATGTATATGTATGTATATATATAGATGTGTATGTGTATATAGATACACTCCGTTTAATGTAAGCCCTATAGTTTGGTAATTAGAGTCGATATGTAAAATTTATGGTGATCAGATACCACAAGTTAAAGTGGAACATCAACATCAAAGACTAGGTGAACCATTGCAACCTTTAAAGATACCAAAATGGAAATAGGATCATATCAGAATGGATTTTGTAGTAGCACTACCTAGGACTCAAGCTGGTTATGACTTAATTTGAGTAGTCTTAGACAGATTAACAAAGAGTGCACACTTCTTACCCTATTGGACAGGCGATTCAATGGAAAAGATAGCTAAATTGTGTATTCAAAAGATATTAAGATTCATGGTGTGCCTAAAAGTATTGTTTTTTATCGAAGTAGTTGACTTGTATCCAAATTTTAGGAAAGTGTATATAGTGCTTTGGATATAAAGTTACAATTTGGTATAACTTATCATCCCAAAATTGATGGATAATCAGAGTAAAAAATTCAAATTTTAGAAGACATGTTGCAAGCTTGTGTTTTGAATTCTAGTGGTGATTAAGATAAATATTTGCCATTGATAGAGTTTGCTTACAATAATAATTATCAGGCGACAATACAGATGGCACCTTATGAAGCGTTATATGGGAAAAAATGTAGATCTTCACTGTATTGAGATCATGAAGAGTATGTAATGATTACACCCGACATGATCAACCAAACAAATGAGAAGGTTAAGATTATACAACAACGAATGAAGGAAAGCTTAAGACCATTATAAGAGTTGAGTAGATTTGAAGAGAAGGCCATTAGAGTTTGAAGTCGGAGATCATGTTTATGTTAAGATAAGTTTATTCAAAAGACTTAGATGGTTTGGTTTGAAAGGAAAATTGAGCCCACAATATATTAGCTCATTTGAAGTACTAGAGAAAGTGGGTAATATCTATTATAGAATAGCTTCACTCCTAAGTCTATCGGGCTACTATGATGTATTTTATGTTTTGATGTAAAGAAAGTTTGTTAAGAACCCGAATACGATCGTAGAGATAAAATCGATAGAATTGAAGAGAAATTTCCAATTTGAGAAGCAACCCATAAAGATACTAGATAATTAGATTAAAAAATTAAGGAATCAAGATATAGAATATGTAAAGGTACAATGGAATGAAGGTGTAGATTTGGAGATTACTTAAGAGCTGAAAGCTACAATGATGAAGTAATACCCATGGCTTTTCTAACTTTCAAGTTAATAAGAGTATGTTAACTATAATTCTTTTAGTTAATTGAGCAAAACATAGAAGTACATAAATTTTGAGGAAAAAACTTTTATGAAGAGGGGTAGAAATGAAGCCCTACAATATAATATTCAAAGTCAATATGTAAAATGTAGGGTGATCGGAAAAGTTGTCCGATCGAGCTTAAATTTTGTAATAATGCTAGGAATATTAGTAAAAGTAATAATGTAATTTTGAATTTAGGAAAATAAATAATTAAATATTATAATATTGAATTATATATATATTATCCGTTATTTATTAAAAACATCTAAATTGAGTATCGATAATTAATGAATTGATAGATGTATACAATCCATTTTTGCCTTCTAGTGGTTATATCTATTTGTTTATTTATTGATTTATTTATTTATTTTTTCTTTTTTAGGGTAATGAAAGGGTCTTAATTTTGAAAAATAAAAAAAAATATATAAAATTTAGAAAAATTACAAAAAATAGAAAATTCAGAAAAAAGGATAAAAAATAGAAATTTAGAAAAAGGATAAAAAATAGAAAATTCAGAAAAAAATACAAAAATAAATAAATAAATAAAAGTGGGAAATTTAAAATAGGATAGGAAAAATTTTGAATTAGCTTTAGTATTTTAATTACTATTTAGGTCAGATCTTAAATTAAAAAAAGGGGAATTTAAGTCTAGCCTAGGTTGGCCTAATCTATACATATAATTTGATTGTATATATAAATAAGGCATAGATTAATGACCTGATGGCAATACACTTGGAATTAGCATTGCAATAAGGAGAGAGGTCATGGGTTTGAATCCCCAAAGCATGTGCTTATGGATTTTATTTTTCTAACCAAACAAAGACTACATGCACTTCAACATCATTTTCTTCCCCTTTCTTTCCTTTTCCTTTCTTTTCCCTAAGTTTCTCGTGTGCACCAGCTTGACCTCCTCACTTTGACAAGATTTTTCACATGCTTTTTACATACAAGAACATGAATTAATAGATGAATCTTGTTCCCCATGTAGCTTTCTTCAAATTAGACCCAAAAATAAGGCTAGATTCATTCCTTTTAGTTACCAAAATTGGTCAAGAAATTCAAGGGAAGCTCAAAATTTGTGGTTTACATTTATGGCCAATTTTGCCATTATTCACTTTCCAAGCTTACATGAGCATGGAATTGTATAAATAGGGCCTTCTCGATCCTCATTCAACACTAAGCTCTCATCCTTGAGCTCGAAAAAACACCGTTCCAATCTCTCTCTCTCTCTCTCTCTCTCTCTCTTTATTGCGATCTCTTTCTCTATGCTCTAAGCTTAATCATGGTGGTCTTTGAAATCAACTAATACCATGGTCAATATCCCTAAGACCTATTCTTTCTATTCTATCCCTTTTTGACCTCCGTCATGGCCTCTATTGCCTATTACCAATAAACCCTCACCTCCACTGTAACCCCCCATTCGAAATCACTAGCTTTGCCCCTTTTTAACCAAAATGGCCATCATAGTTGACTTTGCCACATCTTTAAAACCAAGACCCAACTCCCCTTCGATCTCTAATGACCACCACCAAGCTTAAATAACTACCATCGCCACTATGTCTACTCTAACCACCACGAACAACCACCATTCACCGTAGCACCATCTCTACACCCCCCTTTGCCAATAAGATTGACACAAAATCGCTCTCACTCATGCAAAAATCAACCTAAAACCATCCAGAAGCACCCATCTCATTGGTTGCTCTTTGTCCTTATGCAATTCATATTTGACCTAAGGAGCTCCAGATCTGACTCGACTTGACTGAGTTGACCTAATTCATGCGCCTTGATCTTGCTCCAATTGGTTTGATCCTTTATTTATTTGATTGTTGCCATTTTGTTATTTTTTTTCTTCTTTATATTTATTTATTTATCTCAGATGTAACTTAGTTTAAAAAAAATCGTTAAAAAAAAGAAAGAAAAATGGAAAACAAAAGCAAAAAGAGAGAAAAAAGAAGAAGAAGAGGAGCGATTAGTTTATTTTACTTTCTCTTTGCTTTGGTCCAAAAATGTGAATAATAATAATAATAAATGAATAATAAAAAATGGAAAAAAAATTACAAATAGAAAGTTTTATTACTTAGAAAAATTATATTCCAAGATTAAATTTTAATTAGCCATTTTTCAAAATTAAGTCTCTTTTTTCTAGAATTTTTCTTGAAACAAAATTAAAGAGTTAAAAAACTTAAACTTGACCATTTTTAAAATTAAAATCGACTAACAAATTAAAATTTTAGGATCGAACTATGAAAAGTTTGATCCTTATTAGAGGGTATATAGACACCTATAAGGCGACTTAAAATTGATAAATCTTTTTATTTTCCCTTTTGTAAATAATTTCGATTTGTTATTTATGCAAATAGAATTAGTTTTAATTCTAAATTTAAAAATAGTTGAAATGGGTATTTTAAAAGATAAAATTAATTTTGAAAAGATAAACATGATAGTCTTTAAGGATTTAAAAGGATATCCCCCAAACTTGAATATTTGGTTTTCTAAACTTTTTCTTAAAATCGATTTTCTAATAAACCAATGGCTAGGTTAAACTAATCTACCCATATGGAAAATAATAAGGGTTTAAAAGTGGTACCCTTTCTTAACTCCTAGTTGAGAGTTAGTATTGAATGGGTTAGGGTTTAATACTAACTGGGTTAGGGTTTAATACTAACTAGATTAAGGGGAAAGTAATAAAAATTGGAAAAAATTACTCTTAACAATAGAGATAAATTATATATATACTAAAAATTATAAAATAACATAAATAATATTTAGGATTATTTATTTGTACTATATATATATCTATATGTAGGTAAAAATATCCAAAATTACTTAAAATACTTATAATATGTTAAAATACTACTAAATAATTAAGTAAAAATCAAGAAAAAAGTGAGAAAATGTAGAATTGTCTAGAAATGAGGCGTGGCATGCTGGGGATTTAGGTTTGATAATTAACCAATCAAAATCACCTAAATAGAAAGCAAAAAGGAAGAAGATAAGGGACAAATTACATAAAGAAAATTCCTTAGCCCATAAAAAAATCCTATAAATTTAGCAAGCCTCATCTAAAATTCACTTTAGTCAGTTAGGAAGCTACAAAAATTAGAGAGAGATTAGAGAAAGAGAAGTAAGAAATTATACAAAAATTAGCAAAAATAGTGTGTAATTAAGGCTTTAGGAGTGAAACCAAACTCGATGACCACTTGAAACAAAATGAACACCACCACTAGACAACTGGGCCACTGCTTGGAGTTGTCGATATTAGTGGAGCCACCATTGGTGGCTAGAGGCCATTTGAATAATGAATCCAATTTTTTTACCCAATTTTGTTTAATTTACTAAAAATATTACATATATCTAGAAAATTATGAAATTTAATATTCTAAGGTATTTTTGTATGTAGATTTAGGAAAAAAAAAATATCAAATTGATAAAATTAGGTCCCTAGATATATAGTGCTTAAGAAATCTCTAAACTTGAGTTTGTTTTTTATTTAGATTTAAATGATTTTAATGATGTAGTTTTAACTTCAAAATTTTTATGTAGACTATTTAGAGTGTTTATGATAGAGCTATGAAAATTTTTTATGTATATTTATTTTCTAAAATTTTACTTAATATTTAGGCTCTAAAATCATGCATAAAATACAATTTATGGGCTTAATTTAGTGATTTAATGATAATTTGTTGGAAATTCTAATTTGGTATGTAATTAGGTATCTTAAGATATTGGTTGTTGATGTAGGATGATATTTATGATGTTTGAGGTGTTAGATGTAAGTATCATGTGTATTATGTAGCAAATATGTGTAAATGAATAATAGATAAAAGGATATATTTAAGTTAATTAGGTATAAATTTTGATTTAGGGTATAATTACATATCTTGATATGCTATTAGGTGAAGTAGAATGATATTTGTAGTATTAGAAATGTTAAATAAGTGATTTAGGTGTAGATTATGTAATAATATATAATATGTGTACATAGGAAATTAAATGAATAGAAAATATTATGTCAAAATTTATAATAATAATAATAATAATAATAATAATAATAATAATAATAATAATAATAATAATAATAATAATAATAATAAGTTTGATAGAGAATATGTATTTAGTTAATTATATGAAAAATATGGTTTATTCTCATATCAGGAGTAAATTTAATAGTTAAATTAAGAATATGATATATCGTACTAACTAAAATACTAGTTAGGGGCTAAATAGGAGATTTAGAGTACCTAAGTATAATGTGATTAATTTCACATATTGGTTTGAAAGAAACTTCTAGGGTTTACATATAAAACCCGTAATCAGAAACTGAATTAGAAACTAAAATGGAAACAGATTCAGAAACAGAATTAGAAATTAACTTAAAATAGATCAATAATAAGTAATATATATATAGCTTGGATAATTGGGTAAAAACTATGATTTAAAAGCTTATATATATTAAATATATAAATACTAAAAGAGTATTTATATTATAAGGACAAGTGGAGACGAGTAAACCTTACAGTGAGTTGAGTTAGTAAGTCAATGATCTTAGGTAAGTTGAGATTAATATATTGCTATATTTTGGAGTACTATATTAAAGTATTCGAAGGCTTATGATTATGCTGTTTGTGCTTGTAGGTAGATATTTGAATGCATGCTCATGTGTCTCTGGTTATTGAATTATATTCTAATGCTTTGTCGTGTTGAATTACTGTGATTTGTGTGTAGTAAAATTGTTTGATCACCCTAAACTAAGTTTAACCATATATGGCTTAATACCTTAATTAGATATGCATTGCAACCATTTAGGGGATGGTTAGGATTCTCCGATAAAAACCAACTCTTTCGAAAGGGATAGCGTTATAGTATAATAGTCCATTTTTCATTCTTAGTTGAATTAAGTGGTAAAAGAGGAGGTTGCGGTAAGGATGAGGGTATTAATTTAAAGGATAGTTATGAAGGAGGGGAGGGGGGGGGGGGGTTATACAAACCTAAATTTAGTCGTGAATCATTGCATAAGTGTTGAAATTTCTCAACCTAGATTAGAGTAGGTAAAAGTTTTCTAATTTTACAATGGATTGGACTACATTGTATGATGGTATTTACGTGATGCATTGCATTTAATTTAAATTGTTTAAAAACCACATTTGTATTTGTTATGTAGTCTTATGTCTCCATCTTGACTTACTGAGCTTTGATTATTCATATCCTTATAGATTTTCTTGCACGTAACAATTAATATGCCGCGTTATAATTATTTTGAGGCTAGTACTCTTTTGAAGAATTTTAGGGAAGTAAGGATAAACTGGAAGATCAATAGTATCATGAGAGTATGCTGGTGAATCATAGATAAGAAAGAGAGTAATCATGTAATATTTAGCTATTTTAGATTGTTTTGTTATGTATACATTTCCTAAAACCATAAGACCATATATGTTTACGTCTACATAAATACGACTTAAAGTTTATAAATTTGTATGTAATTTTATCAATAAACATGTATGAACTATTTACTTCAAAGCAATAAGTTATTGACGCTTTGTATAAATCATATCTACATAGTGATTGTGGAGTTAGTTACTATCATAGGTTAGTTTATACAGCGGGATTATTGCGACTCTATTGCTTTTGGGTGTAATATTTACTAAGAAGTAATAGAATAAAAAAATATAATAGTTATTCTTAGAAACAATCTATTACCTTAGGTAGATGTAGGGACCGACTAAAGTAATCACATGTGTACCGTATAAGTGACGATCTATACATAGCTTTAAAGAAGCGAAGTGAGATAAAACCTAAATGGATGATTAGGTGAGAATAAGGTAAGGAAGAAAAATAAGCAATCTTAGTGTCTCAAATATATAAGTGATATATAAGACAGTTTTATGAGACTTCAAATGTTTACCTTATAACTTGAGCAAATAAGATTAACTCTTTACCTAAACTGCTTATTTGACCTTAGAGAGTAGAGGTCTTGCAAAATAATATTGTTTCTTAGTTCTCTTTAAGACTATTAAATGAGGAGAAAAGTTTGGATATTTATAGACTCTTAGGCAGAATAGGGTCTGTTGGATTATGTAGATAATCAACGAATGAGATGAATTTTGCTTAATTCATGTTTATCTTGCATGAGCTTACAAATGAGCCTAAGGTCAATAGCTTTTCACATTAGTGCATGAGCTTGCCTAAAAAAGGTTGTAGTTAGACAAACTAATCTAACAATTCATGTTCTGAGTCTACCAAGCCAATTCTTTTTAAATCTTCCAAAATATGAATTGGACTAATTAAGTCTTGTCATCTAGCCCAATGAGTCAAGCCTAAATGAATAATGGGCTTAGCCCAATAAATTTCAATTTTTTACATTTTGCTCCTTAACAACAATTTTTAGATGGAGTACAAATATTTTTAGGCATTGGCTACTTACTTTAAACATCTAGGTTGCTACTCAGTGCATGCATGCTCTAAAAGTTGCTTTATGGTTAAGTTTCCTCACACAACTGAAATTTTCATTTTATTGGAGTGTATAAGCCTAGCATTAGCGCTACAAATTTATTTATTGTATATTTTAGGTTGCAAGCCTGCAGCATCATTTAATTGTGCATGTTGCTTTAGGCGTGCTAGAGTAATATTGCCCCCAAGACAATATATTAAATATTAGCTTCCTTTTTGTAAGTCGGTTCCACTTCACTATTTGGAATAATAAGAATTATTCTTCACTTTGAGTTGACCCTTATAACTTTCTCTTAAATAAGTGAATATTCTTGCAGTGCCTCATATTGTGGTTCTCATTGAATTTTCATCACAATTAGGATACATTAGATCATATGATGATGAATTTCAATTGCTTTGCTGAATTAATTAATTCCCTTTTCAAACACGAAGTGTACCATGAATATAGTCTAATTTCTTCCTAAGCATGTGATCATAAAAACTATTTACCGTGACCTCGGCCTTTTGTATATTCCAATGATGTATGCATGGAGTGGGGATCTAATTGACTTTGTCCTTATTATTGTGTGGTGGACGAACACTCGATTGCATTGTCTTTCTTCTCTTTTTATTTTATTTTTATCTCCATTCTTTGGATCGTTTAATATTATTTAGACACTTGAGCATAGAAGAAAAATGTTAATGATGTGGCTGGTAAAATCTTATTCGTGTGAAGCGAAGGTCCTATATATCTCATTCCGGAATCGCCCCTTGTTTTGTAGCACATCAGACTTGAAGTCACTTCTTCAACCGTAGCATATTTTCCCTTCTTCACGTTTATAATAAAATAACACCAAGATAACTTCAAACCTTCCATTGCCAATAGAGGTTAAGTTTATAATTATATCTCATCTCAAAATCAAAAGAAAATCCAATATCTCAATTGATTCTTTCCATCTTCAAATTGATTGACCTTTAAATTCAATCTTTCTATATCTTGTTAGATTATTTGCTTACATGAATTGGCATTAATCAATTAGTTAGAATATATCCTTTTAAATTATTAATAAATCAATTATGGAATTATTATTTAATTATAACACTTAACTAATATGAACATTATAATTGGACTGTTAATGTGGATGGCTCATGATTGACTAGACTACTCACTTTATTGCCTAATAGGATATCCGTATTCTCATCTAATATGGATATAAAAATACTCACCCATTAAATAGTTTTAACAAAACCTAGTATTAGGAAGAGAGTAGTTTCTCTAAGACTCTTCACAAGTTTGTATAGAAAAAAAAATCTATTAGAAGATGGATTCTCTCTAATTCTAGGTATATTGCTCTCTAGATATTTCATGATTTACATATCATAAATCTTGTATCTACATGTAATTTGTTTTGGATTTATTTATAAGTATTTCTAACAAATAGAATTAGAGCCATTGTAGATATGGGTTATAATTGTTACTCTTATATTTGTTAAAACTGAATTAGAACCTATAAACCTTAATTTTGTTGGTTCTGATTTTGACCAAATTAACAATTTAATTAGGGATTTTCTCTAATAAATGTTTGATGATAAATTTATTCATATTTGTGTTTTTGAGAATTATGTAAATTGGCCCTCTTTAAAACTATTGTTAGTCAGATTCATAGATTGATATTTCGTGAATGGAGGAAAAGAATAACATGTATTTGTATTCTTGGTTCTTAGTTGAAATTCCTTAAATCTATAAATCATGAATTTAACAATTCTTATAAATCACCAATCTATGAATCATTAAACTCCTTAAATCTATAAATCCACTTTAAGATGTGCAAATATGTTGATTCGTAAAATACTCTAACCTTATGATTTTCCATCTTGTAGATATATGGATTTAGTTTAGTGGTTGTGATGAATTTATGATTTATAGGCTTTCTTTTGATCTTGATAATGATGCTATTAGTATTTGTGGTGAAAGTCATGTCAATTCATAATTGGTGCAATTTTATATTTCATCATGAGAGATAAATGTTTTTTTCATAATTATATGCACTCTATTGGTTTTTCAAAAGTTTGAATGATTTCTTTATCATGTGAATTTGTAATTCATAATTCGTAATTCATCATGTTTTAAGATTTTGAATGTCCTTTATGGATTTCGTGTTGTTTAAATCTTAAAAAACATAAACTTCATTGATTTGATTCTAAAACATTGATTAATGATTAAAAGGATGAAGTCTTATCTATGGTTTGTTAAATTTAGGGTATTTGTTTCATCATGAATGTTCATATACGTATTGAAAATATATTACTTTAGTTGCGGTGTTTATAATTATGAAAAAGGTGATCTTTTAACTTGTCAAATATAAAGTTCTAAACTTTTCTAAAAATTAAGCTCTATTTTGTTTGTGTCTTATATAGTCAAATTCAATAGGAGAGATGATGAAGTTGTTTCAAGGTATTTTCCTAAATATGAAATTGAGTTGAATGCTACAAAAGAATTAAAATAATGTTATTCAATAGTTTCTAGTTAACTAAGCTTTTTTCTTGTAATTCTGAATTTATGGCAACTTTGATGGATAAGAACATAAATTAGAATAATGCCATTCAATCATTTTTCTAATTAACAATTCAATCTCCCTACCAACATTATTTGAAAACTTTGTATTGTAACTTCCTAGTACTTACTTGAAATCATTGCGAAAAAAAAATTTGTATTTTCTTTTTTACGATGTTGAAACTTGGCTACTTGAAAATTTGTAACTCCAATCAATAATTTTTCAAGTGATGAAAGCAAATAGAGGAAAAAAAATGACAATATAAACTAATATTGGTAACAAAGTGATTTATGTGATATCCTAAGGAATTTATTAGTTTATATATGTAGCAATATGATAATTTAGTTACTGATATGTTTTTTTGTTTCCTTTTTTGATTTTATAACCATATCATTATATATATATACATATACAAATATATATGTAGATGAGGGGTTTTAACTGGAGTGGTCTTGTACGAGTTACGTGAGTATTATGTTACATATGGTCTCGAAGTAGCGATGTGGAGTTGACACTTAATGAGATAATTGGAGAGAGAATAGCAAGGAGGAGGAATACGTAATCTTAGAGTTTCAAATACATAATATAAGGGAGCCTAGGGAACTTAGGATGTTAAACTTGTAATTCTTGAGTAGTTGAGATAGTTCATATGCTTGATAACTATTTGATCTTAGAGATCAAAGATTTTATAGTGGAATACCGTTTCACTAATCTTTTACAGTTGTGTCAAATAAATGAGGAATGGATGAGTATTTATAAGCTCTTTGACTTGATGATAGCCATTGGATCGTCTTGGTGATTGATGGACAAGATGGAGTTTTACTAATTTCATAATTATTTGGAATGAGTTTGCAAATGCATAAGGCCAATAGCCTTTCTCATGGTGCATGAGCTTGTTTAGGAAAGGTTGGAGGCAGATGAACCAGTCTAATTGTCCATATTCCGAGTCTATTAAACCAAATCTCCTTAAATCATTTCAATTATAGACTGGACTTTTTGGGCCTTATCACATAACTTAAAGAGTCAAGTTAGATAAATATTGGGTTTGACCCAATATAATAATATAATAAATTTTCAGCCCTCTGCCAAAATTCTTGGATGGAGAGTTTAAGAATTTTGGGTATCAATTATTTATTTTGAATAGTTAGGTCACTACTTGGGATACATGTATTGTAAAGAGTCCTACTGTTGCCAAGTATGCTCACATAACCGAAGACTTCATTTAGTCTATTGCAAATATATTTATTACATAACCTAATTCTTAGTCCATTGCAAATTTATTTATTACATAACCCAATTCGTAAGCTTGTAGCACTATTTGACTGTGCGTGTGACTTTTTAGCATGTTGGAGAGATGTTGCCCCTATGGCAACACTAATAAATAAATCTTGAATACCATACAATTTTCCACAAGATGACTTTACTTTAATATGTACATTATTTGTCTCACTAGATTAACTTCCATATTGCAATGATATCTCTCTTTTTTTATTGCCTCTCTCTTTTTTTTCTCTCTTTTTTTTTTCGAATCTGACTCCCTTGCAAAGAGTTAGTACACTTGAAAATATTTTGGAATAATATTTTTTTATTATTTATTCATTTATTTTTAGGTAACTTAGTCGTCCTAATCTCTTCTCTTACAATTTAAAGAATCCAAAGTATTCAACCATTCAATAATATTTGCACCTTTTATCTATGCTAAGATGAAATATTGTATAAATATATAGCAAAGATACGGTACGTCTGGATCCTAGTACTATCTCTTTCCTTGCATAAATATCAACAAAAAGAATCTACTGCATATCTTCTTATACTTCTCTTATATTCTTTAATAACCATCTATATCCTTTTTTCAAAATCAAACTTAATTAATAAATACCATTCCATTTGATCAAATCCACTAAATCTTTTATCTAAATCTTCAATCTTTAAGCTTCTCTCTAATTGCATCAGCTAGCTATAAATATTTATACATGTCCTTGATTTTCTTCACTTATCCTTATGCTCATCATATCAAAACAGATCTTCTCGAATCCTTTTTTTTTCTTTATTATTATTATTTTTTAAATACTGCAACAAATAATATGGCTTTAAATCTTTTGAATCTTTTCTTCAAATACTATCTTTCCCAAAAAACTTCATCCATAATATTTTCTCTTAAAAAAAAATCTAATCAATATCATTTTCCATTTTAGATACCAACATATCTTTTAAATTTATCAACTTTCAAGATTAAGTCATCTCCATATCTTTTTGTTGCATGCTTATAGTTGCTATATATATATTGATAATTTTTTTTTCTTTGTATTCCATACTTGCATTGTTTGAACTCTAGTCTTTGACTCATAAGTTTGAACGGATTAATGCTCGAGTTGCGATACTCCTTCAGAGGAAAGACTAAGCAATTTCAATACTCATCAAGTGGCAACTAGTGATCGTGGCTTCATTGAACCGCAACATAAGTACTTCTTTAGGTATCATGTCTACTAAATTCTGTTATATCTAATGCTTTTTTTTCCTTGCGTTTTGAACAGATGATGGTTGTCTTTAGCTCTCGCTCAACTGGTTTTGTTTGGTATCGAGAACAAACAAAATAGCCCAAACCTTTTGCTTTTCGTGATGTATCAAAGAAGGGAACCCAAGTACCTTTTCTTAGAATCTAAACCATGTTCTTATATCAAAGTATATCCATTGTTTGAACGAGAGTTTGATGGATACTTTCCTTGATATTTTGGACTTCACCATTTTTGAATTATCTCCACTATAGAAATGAGCTTTTAAAAAAGCCCTATATGTTGGAATATCGAGGCAAATTGGAAACCTCAAATCTTGAGGAGTATCAACCTTTACTCTCTCTATCTCTCTATCTCTCTTTCTTTTAGTATATTGCATCATATCCATTGCAATAGAATATACTAAGATAAGTGTCAATTCCCTTCAATGTTAACAATAATAAATCTTCCTATATTCCATCTCCAAAATAATACAAGGATCATGCTATGTATACATATCATATCTTTTTCTAAAATTCCTTCCTAGATCACCACTCTTAACACTTATCTCCTTCACTTTTTATTGAAATTATTAGCAGCGACAAATAGTAAATATAAAATGTAGATGACAATAGCAAACTTTGGATTACGTTGATTGTGACTATGCCTTGCTTCTAAATCATACAACGATGAAGTTGCATAAGCTACCTCTTGCTCTAATTAGAAGTGTTGTTCTTCGTTAAACAAAGCAATGATCAAGAAGCAATTTATTAACAATTGCAATAGGCAAAGAGTAGGATAAACCATGAATATCAAGGAACAATTCAAGCATGACCAACACACTTTCATAGTTATGAAAAATATAGCGAAGTGTAATAAGGAATTAGTTAAATATGACCCTCTTATTTTAATTCTCATAGTTTCTTCTCCTTCTTACTTCCCTCTCACTTTTCTATTATTCTTTGATAGGTTAGTGAGATTTAATTCATTAGAAGAGTTCGATTCCGAAAGTATATGAATCCTTTGATATCACCGGTAGCCAAGCACCAAGAGAATTAGGTTGGTAAATTCTTCCATTTCTATTATTGTTTTTTATTTAATTTCCCGAATATGTTTAACATTGTTAAGTATCAAGTGAATCATTTTGCTAGTATTCTATTTGGAAGATTTCATCATTACCCTCAATGTCCTTCACACTTTACCAAGAGCATGGCTATCCTTGCCATTGGTTTAACAAGAATTCATTTAAGAGTAGCATGCAATGGATGTTGGTTATTGTATGACATATTAAAAGAGAAATGGTCCCAATGATGAATGTAATAGCTTAATATGCCAAAAGCCTAGATCCTCCATATGTATACCTTCTCTTGATATTTTCATATAGGCCTTCATCCTCAAATTGATTTCACTTTTGAATTTGGCGGGTTTGGGAATCTCTTTTCTTTTTAATTAATTTTTTTTCTTATAGAACTTGCTTTGACTTTGATGATTTGTATTGTTGATGTTATCAGTCTAACTTTATTGCTCTAGGTGTACATATGTCATCTACAAGGATCCATGTGTTGAGAATTCCAATAATTACAACATTGCATTGTAGCCTTCATGCTTAAACCAAAGCTTGTGAATAATTCTTGGATTTGTGCAATTTTCTAAGCTTGAATGCATCATATAGTGACAAATTTCTACACCTTAGCATTTTACTTAGACCATTTGCTTGCACTTGTTTGCTAGTGAAGAACTTGACACTCTTACTTTACCATTTTAACTAAAAACTTAACTTGCACAACATCTTTCTCAACAGTTGACTTTAAATACTTGTACAAGAATTGATTCATGGGAATTTACCTTTCATTGATTAGATTGACTTAAGAAAGCTTCAAATGCATTCCTTTTTATTTAAATACTTGCTCATTTCGATTGTCATGGTCTCCGTCTTTCTTTTTTCAGGAAATATAAGACGATAATCCTCAATATTGAAACAACAGCTTTTTAGGTCGAACAAAAGGTCCTCTTACTGCTTTTCGGTGAGTTCACCTCATATTAACAATAGCGCTGTGACTCTTGCAATTTGTTGAGTCATAGTTTCTCCTTTTGATATTACATTCTATTGGTAAAAGAGATGAAGACCAATCCAAGTTGAAGCACAGAGGTAGTGAAGTAAAAAGACTTATTAGTGCATCAAGATAAATGTCTACCACTAGTCTTAGGTTCCTCAGGACAACTGGTTGAAGGAGACCATATTTGAAGACTTATTTTTGAAGAAGATCAAGCATCAAGAAGTTTGTAGAACACCTCACATTAATGATGAGCTCTAGTTTATCAAGTGATAGCCTTGTGGTGATTATAGAGATTCCATTAGGAGGGATTCAATGTTGCACTTTAGAACAAGAGGAGAAAGTTGCCAATCTCTTGAATACATAACTTGCATTTTTGAAGGAGCTAGCCTCTAGATGGGATGATTAGGTGAAGTACACTACAGAGAAGTTCAGATATGCAGTTCTTCTAAAGAAGACTACGGTCTTCTATGTTATTACTACTTCTACTCGATTGTGGTTCCCACATATGAGTAGAATGAAAGTATCATGGGCCATCAATTTACAATGGAGTATACAAAGTTTCTAGTGATATCATCAAAGAATATTCAATATTTAAAACCATTAAAAGGATGGTGGGCATTCTCCCTCTATTTAGATTTCTACTTTAATTGTTCTTCACTTCCCGTTTTATTTTTCAAAAACTATGTATGTCTTGTCTTGCTAGTTTCTTCCCTTATACTTATAAGTATTATCTCATAATCAGTAATGTCCCCAATTGATCTCAATATCTACTTCAAGAGTCAAAAGTAAGCTGAGCGGTTCCTTAGTAGGGAATTGATTTCCAGCAAGCAAGCTTTAAAAGTAGCAAGTCCTAATAAGCTTTAAGCATAGCAGGCCTTGAGCAAGTAAGCCTTAAGCATAATGAACTTTACAAGGAGAAGCTTCAAGTGCAACTGATGTGTTTCCGGGTTGGATACATGAAGAGGCACCACAATGAACAAAAACAAGAAAATAAAACGAGGGTTTTAGCAAATCTATGAGCTATCGAGTTGGATATGACTCA
This sequence comes from Lumnitzera racemosa, assembly GCA_024138005.1. Lineage (NCBI taxonomy): Eukaryota > Viridiplantae > Streptophyta > Magnoliopsida > Myrtales > Combretaceae > Lumnitzera > Lumnitzera racemosa. The sequence goes on along the minus strand of JAMXBC010000011.1, from coordinate 53,048,712 downwards.
CCAACAAGATCTAACACGGCCTAAGAATCGCCGAATGTGACGCATCTGTCCGAGTAATAGGGTTGCTCACCATAATCCTTACTAAAGGGATTGATAAGAGTGGGAAGAGGAGAGTTTTCCAAGAGAAAAGTCTTAAGGATTTTTTATTAAAAATGTCAAGTCTTCCTAAAACCCTATACATAGGCTCTATTTATACATGTGGCAAAATACTAAAAGGATGCCCTAGTGGCATTTCCATAAATACAAGATAAACATCAGGGTAATTGAAGAAAAATACAATAAAAGAAAAGTCTGAATAACATAAACAAAAATAAATGATCAATTGAGATGTCCAGATGAGGAGCGGACAAGTTAGGCTTTGGCATTTAGTGGGCTTGGTATCTCGAATCCTATCATCATCCCCCTCTTAAAAAAGTTTTGACCTAAAACTTGATAAGAGGTTACTTCAACTTCCACCTGGATCAAAAACAAATCTACAAGAGCAAAATAAAAGTAAACATAGTCTGGCGCTCTTTCCACTCATCATGAGCGCAATCAACCATACTCTTCATTAGATACCCTTCCTTCTACTCATCATGTACCCTGTCAATTACTCCTAAGTAATTCCAGTAGCTATTAATCAAAGGGAACAATACAACTTTAGGCTTAAATAGGACATAAGTTGGGGGAGTCTGAATATGTAAGAGCTCAAGCTGCTCTTCAACCTCATTTTTAGCAATCATTACCTCATCTACTTCCTCACAACTAGTTCCCTCTTTGGTTACCATGGATGGTGTAATAATCTCTTCATTGACTTCTTCTTCCTCCTTGATGGCCTCTACCAAGATTTTCTTTTCAACTCTCCATCTCTCTATTGAAGTCTTCACAATACTTAAATCATCTTTAAGATTAGCTAGGGAGATAGGATGGAGCACAACTCATTCCTTTTCATAGAAGGAATAAGTATTCTTCAAGGGTGTGTACTTCAAGTTATGCCTCATCTTCCATGGAGAACCCAAATACATATAATAATCATCAATGTCAGCAATATCAAATAAAACTTCATTTTGAAATTTGCCAATGCAGAAGGCTATTCTTGCTTGCTTTATCACTCTAACCGCTATAAACAAAGTCATGCGAATTTTAGTAATTGGTAGTTTCATAACCCAATATTCCAACAACAATTTCAGAAATAAAGTTCATATGATAGTGGCTAACCCGAATTAATATAAGGCTTTGTTGAAGTCTCTTCTTTATGTAAAATTTATTTGGTGTCGTATTGTATAAATTGAGCTCGTTTTCCATATTGTAAAATTCAATTCAGCAATTTGGGGAGACAAAACACACGCACGTGACAGCTCGGCCGCGGGCCAACTCCAACGACTGCTCAGCAACAACACGGTCTGGACATTCACAAGGTCATACGGTCACACACATATACTCCAGCTTGGATATGGCGCTCAGTTCGCGCTTGGTAATGATTTCGGGATCTCCCAACTACAATCTAACACGCGCATACAGCTCACTTCTAGTGCACTCGACAGTTCACCTTTACTTCACACTTTCACCGACAACTTTCTCAACTCGTCACACCTTCAACTCAACGTTTAGCTTGTTGCAGTTAGAGACAATTCGGCATTAAGCAAGTTAAGTGGACACCGACTAAAATACTCGAGCTCGGATCGTTCACTTCAACAGATTTAGTTCGGTTGACAATTATCTGACCAAGTTGGCTCTCTGATTTTCGATTAAAGCAGCTTCGTAATTGAAGAATAGTTCAACACACGTCTACTCGGACATGATAACCCGATCATGTAATCTCAGCTCGGAAACCTGGAATGTAGTAGTGCGGACAAATCGTTCAGCTTTGGATATCAAGTTCAGGTCGGAAACTTCTCCATTACACAACAGTTCGGCTTTGCGCTTAATTCAGCTCGGCAAGGCAAGGGAAACAATAGCTGTCTCTAAGATTGGATAGCAACAGTTCGGATTGTAGCAGATTGGGGCTCGGTCACAAACACAAAACCATGTACAGTTGGCACAATTTCTTCAAAGTTTGATACACACCGAAACTCAGCCGCAATTTATAGTCAAGTACAACACGACAATAATCGCACCATCAAGTTTGACATCAATTATACAACACACAGATATAGCCACCACTATGTAAACAACAATAGTGTAAGGCCACAATCTTACCAATAGTACCTACGACAGCCATCGTTACTATCGTCTGCTACTGCTGTACGACAAGTCCACCCCGCAATTCAACTCCAACGACCACCCGAGCTAAACTCGCAGACCCACATGACTCTAACACTTGGTCACGGCTACTAGCAACACAACTTGACCATAAGCGTAGCGCCATAGTCCTACACCTGTCGATTAACTTTCTCATTGCAGTAATTTCAAAACCATAGAATCACATTCGCACCTTGCTGCACAAAATTGCAGTACATAGTGTCTCACTTGCACATCAATAGAGCCACCGACTTAAATTTTAAGAGACCTAGAGCATAAACATAGCACCACCATAAGGTATTGCAACCAATCACCACACGCTAATGACCACTATTGACAGACCTAGAGCCTCACATTTGATTCCGTAAACCCATATTCACATACAATAAAAATCATATATGTCAAACCCTAGGTATCATATTCTCCGGCCAGCAATAGCAAATTAAGAAACCAATTCTTAGATAAAAATGCCAACAACTATACGATAACCTACGACTTCAATAACCTTGCACAAATATTGATATGAAAACCAAGACTTAGATTGAATACTCTCCTCTTCGAAGCTATGGGTGTTACAAAGGAAATGTCAACTTTTCAAATACAAATCAGTAACTGTAATACACTCACTGTAGTAGTTACAAGAGGAACATAGTAGCCACCAATAGTACACGAACAAGAACTTTACGGAACTTAACACGCTCCCTCGTCAAAACCGTGCTCTAATACCAGCGAAGCTGATGTGTTTTTGGGGTCAAACATACGGAGATGCACCACAACAAACAAAAACAAGAAAATAAAATAGGGGTTTTAGCAAATCCGTAAGCTATTGAGTTGGATATGACGTACCAACAAGATTCAATATGGCTTAAGATTTGTTAGATGTGACGTACCGATCCGAGTAATAGGGTTACTCGCTACAATCCTTCCTAAAGGGATTAATAAGAGCAGAAAGAGGAGAGTTTTCCAAGAGAAAAGTCTTAAGGGTTTTTCATTAAAAATGTCAAGTCTCCTTAAAACCCTATACATGTACATAATGGCAAAATACTAAAAGGATGCCCTAGTGGTATTTTTGTAAATACGAGACAAATATGAGGGTAATTTAAGAAAAAATACAATAAAAAAGAAGTCTAAATAACATAAATAAAAATAAATGATAAAATGAGACATCCGAGTAAGGAGTGGATGAGTTGGGCTTTGGTATTTAATGGGTTCGGTACTCTAAATCCTATTAGTAGCAGGCTCTAGTAGGCCTCAAGTGTAGTGAGCACCTAGTATAGCAAGCTCTGAATGTAGAAGACCCTAGTAGGCCTTCAGAAGGGTAGGGCTTACGTGCAGCAATCTTCTCCCACAATGAGATTGGGGGGGGTAAGGAATTGTAGGATCACCATCAAAGACATGCCTCAAGCGATGTAGGCCTTGAGTGAGTAGGCTTGGAGCACAAAGAGCCCCGAGAGTAACATGACTTGCACACAATAAGCCTTGTGAACAACAAGCCTTGCACATCGAGTTTCGTTTATAGAGATCTTCGAGTAGACACTTATTCACCATTGAGGAAGACTTGTTTCATTCTAAGAATAAGAGGGGAGAGTTACCTCTCTTACATGATCAATCTACCTTTCTTAAGAAGTTATTTCCATCAGGGTAAAGCTATTTAGTGGAGTACATTGCCATGAAGCCTAGGTTTGTAATTCTCTTGATAAGGTTAGCATCCTTTATACTACTTTTGCTTAACTATAGTTCTAGCAATGAGCAAGATAGAAGCATAGCAGGCTTAGAATCCTTCATGTTATCATTACTTCTTCTTGATAATGGTTCTTGCATACGAGTGAGAAGGAATTATGCCAAACCATTGTCTCTTAATGGAGTACTCAGACTTACATGTTTATTACTTTGTGAAGAGAGTTACTTTAGTATTTGAAGATGTTGTCAAACTTTGAATTTGCATAATTGAGGTCGAACTAGCATTACTATTGCTTTGGTTTCTAATTGAAAACTGTAAGAGTCTGTTGGGCTCTCAAATAAAGTTCCTTTATGGTATATTTTAGGGAGCTTGCTTTCCCTATTTGACTTAGAGGGAGGCTTGAATGCCTCTTGAGGTTGACGATGGTGATCTAAACTTGGTGGATCATAAGAATCCCTATTATATTCAAAAGATAACGATGTTGGTGATAATGATGACTTTGAAGAAACAAATGGATTCCCATGAAGTAGTTGACATTATTTTTGTCATTAATGTACCAGTTAGGGAAAGGGGGATGAGATTAATACTTAGGTTGGTGCTTTACCTACTCAAGTGCATATGGAGGTGAGCGATACATTGCATCTATTGATATCCTTCCTCCCCTAGTTGTTATTATGTCTCATTGAGATTGGGTAGTAACTCGAATGATTGTTCTTTCATTAGACGGAATATTTTACTCTAATGAATTTGTTATGCCATCTCATTTCATGATGCCACTTAAAGTTCTCTTAGTAGTAGAAATCATTGAAGTATGTGCAAATCATCATGCACTTAAGGGAGGACGCCTTTACTTAGCAATAATAATGGAAGTCATTATAATTGACATTTTCATAGGTTATTGAGCTTATAGCATTTAAGGATGGTTAGACTCTGTGATCCAAGAAACCACCTAGAGGGTTGTCATAAACATAAGGTTACTTAATAAACATAAGGTTACTTAGATTATTGTGATCTAAGAAGCTTCTAGAGTCATCTCGTGCATTGGAGCAAAAGCTATCACTTGTAGCAATAACATTTAAGCTATCCCTTTCAAGAAAGTATTGGATCATGCTAAAGCAGCAATAATAGCATTTATTGTCTGAGATTGATAATTCTCTTTCATTAGTTGAGAGGGTATTTCCTACTACTCGACTACTTATAATTGTCTTACTTAGCTACGACAACTCATAATGCGCTTGGGAGGCAATGCTCTTACCAGTCTACATTATACAAGCTTATCTTTTCATTGCGTGCTTAGGAGCCATGCTCTTACCAATCAACAACGATACTTGGTTAAGTGTAGCTTAACCGTAAAAGTTACTTTTTGGTAAACTTAATTGAAGACATCCTATGCTTTAAAGCAGTAGTGATGTAAGATGTAGATGTTAGGGCATTGCTTATCCTTGAGACATAGAAGCCAATATACTAGGGCGTTGCCTAGGCTTAAGGGGTAGAAGCTAAGATTGTAAAGCATTACCTAGGCTTGAGGTATTGCAAGCCAAGATGCTAGGTTGTTGCTTAGGCTTAAAGTATGGAAGCTGATGTGCTAAGGCGTTGTCTAAGGTTGAAACTTAAGAGCTGAATTGTTATGGTATTAGTGATATGGGAGTTTCAACTTTGGTACTCCTATGAAGGGCTTAGCTTATATTTCCTTCATATAAATGTCTAAGTCTTCCCTTATTATAAATGAAGTCCTTGGAGCAAAGGCCATAGACGCAAGCACTAGTGTAGGATTAGTACTGGTGTAGGAAGTAAATCCACCCAAGGTTGAGATGGTAGGATTATATGGAGGAGTAAGCACATGTAAGGATGAAGAGCCACTTAACTGGACTCTTAGATTCCCTATTGCAGGTACTAGATTTTGTTTAAGCTGCAACCTATTGTAAGTAGGGTCATTCATGCCCTCTTTAGGGTATATATTAGTAGAATCATTCCACTCATTAACTTGATAATTGTTTTCTTTTGGCTTTTATGAGCATATTAATTTTAATTTATTTTGTAATTTTGTAAATATTATATTTTACGTATGAATCTTAAAATTATGGTAAGGATACAATTAAATTTGATAGTGCACTTGTAAATAAAAGCACCATAAGTAATTATATTTTAAGTGCATATATGTGATAAAATGTGTTATATTGATTTGGGTAGTTGCCACAAAAGTGGTTTATTCATTTAAACTTATATAATTCTTTTGTGATTTATATCATGCCTTTTATCTTAAAATATATTACCTGTTTAAAGAAGTATTTATATATTTTAATTTTTTAGAATAAAGGAAAGTATTACGTTGATGTAGATGGGTTTAGAGAATTCATCTCTAAAAGGAGAAATTTTCAAAAGTTTGTGCATTTTATTGGTTTACCTTACACAATAAAATCCTAATGTTTGTTTTATTGTCTAAATTGATTTGTATGTGATGCACTATACTCTTGAAATAATAAAAATAATTAGTTTTCTTTAAAATGAAATTAATTATTTGTCCAATTTAATACTCTTGCATTCTTGTTGTAATTCCAGCTAATTTTTGTATAAATAATAAAACAATAGATATTGTTACAATAAAATTTTGAAAGGTAACAACGACAAGAAATGAAAACGAGACATTAAGTTTGCTTTAGTGTATTGGGTCTCGCAATAAAATCCTTTATTTTAAGGGTAGAGAAATCCTATTAGATTGTATTCATGTACTTTCCTAGATTTACTAAATGTTTTAGTACCAAAAATAAAAAGAAAATCCTTATTGTTTTGTTTTGCTTTCTACCAAGCTTTTAGAGGGCTACAATTCAACATAATCTACTAAATGAAAATTTTATTTTATACTTTCAACTAATCAGTAATGTTAACTTGGTTGATATACGTTATGAGGCTATGGATTGGCATGATCATCATATTCCACCATATCATTATTTTGATTACTCTTATTATCATTATGGGCTTAATTTTCTTAAGACCTTATATGAAATAAAATATTATATTAAATGTTAATTGAATGCCCTATTATGCATGATATATATTATCATATTCTATCGAGCATAATTGTTATCATTTTGTGTAGTTGTAAGCTCATCTATTGTAGGTATAATTATGTAAAATTTTGTATGAATTAAATAATCAAATTCTTTTAATTGTAATTTATATTGCATTAATAATAATTATTGTCACACCTCAAACTAAGAAGTTGTAATAGTCCCGCCATGTAAATTAACCTAAACTAGAAGCTAGCCACCTTAGTCAGCAATGTAAGTATAGTTTACATAAGGTGTTTACAACTCCACCACTTTGAGGCATTCAATTTTGTATTTGGTTAATATAAACCTGTGGTATGATTGTTCAAAATAGTTGATGAAATTAACTTTGGGGTTTCATCTAAGAAAAATCTCTTTTCATAAACCATATGGAGTACTAAATCTTGAATTTAACAAAAAGTTTCAAGAATTATATTGATACAACAAGATAATGTGACTATTAAAGAGTTTATTAAAGTCCATAGGTTTATAGAGTGAAGAATAAATATCAGTAATTGAAAACTAGAAAGCTACCCAAGGAGACCTTATTAGTTTTCTGGAGACTTTATTAGTTTTCCTAAAAGCTAGTGAAGTCGATAAATAAAATAGAAATCTAGCCAATTCGTGCAATGAAAAACAACCTTTGCCCAAAACTACCTTTGAACTATGGTCCTTAACTTTTTCGTGACCTTCTCTCTTATCATTTATTTTGACCAAGGGTGGAGAAATGACCACTTTAACTATCTTCATTGAAGAGTTTATGTTTGGCTCAAGAAACCTAATCGTTCCCTAGTAGGTTGTGATGTATATTCGGTTAGAAGTTAAGCCAAATTTACGTTAGTTTTCTTTTGGGGGTGATTAAGTAATTTTAGACAATCTAATCAAACAGTAACATAAAGCAATCAACACATAATGTTCAGTACTCCATAGAAGCAAAACAATATTTAAGCAAATACGTTGTATATGTACAGGCTATTAACTTACAATCACAAATAAGATACATACTCAAGTCTTCAAGTGTTATGAAATAATACTTCAAAATGTGATGAAGCACTAATCCCACTTACCTAGACATATGATGCTCGATAATCTTGTATGTTTGTCTTGTTCGCTTTGGTTTACTCCTAATTATTGAATATAATGACTTTAGTTTTACTAAATATAAAGTAAATGAGTGCACTTTAATAATTTAAGTGCAATTGTGGCTTATCTTTAGTAAGTTGTGTAAATTTTGTATTGAGTTCTAACTTGTTATTAAAGTCTCTGAATAAGGTTTTAAAGACTGGCATATACCAAGATATGGTTTAGAAACCTTTTGAAGAAGTCCCCGATACGAGTGTAAGTGTCTTTGCATTGATAAGCTCATGTCCAAGCTTCTAATGTTATTTCAGTTAAACTTCTTACTCTAATCAACCTTCTAAAGATGTCTCTAAAATGATTTCATCTCAGTCTTCTACACCAGCCAACCTTTTGGTCAGTCTTTAATGTTATTCCGGCTAAACTTCTTACTTCAACCAACACTTTGAACATATCTCTAAAGCTATCTCATCTAAGCCTCCTTCACCGTTCAACCCTTTAAACAAGTCTCTAACACTGTTATAGTTGAGCTTCTTTTATCGGCCAACCTTCTAATCAAGTATTTGAAATTACTTCAACTACGCTTCCTTTACTACATAACTTTCTAAACAAGGATCCAATGTGATTATAGTTAAGATCCTTTTACCAGCTATCCTTTAGATCAAGCCTTTGAACTAAGGATTGAGTCCTTCTCTTTACCAGATTAACCATTTGAAGAACCCTCTAAACAGACTTAACTTACTAGTTTATTTTGAGCAACTCACTCCAGCATCATATTCCTAGGTACAACATGTTAATACATGATCATGGAGCTGGTTTAGTATCCTACTTAGCATTTTGTCTTCTCCTTATTGCATGAAAACTATAACTAGTGATTTGTGCATATTTCAAATCCAATTCATTTCATCGAACTCCAAACCACCCTCCTTAGTAAAATATAACACCAATGAACTTTAAACTAATACAAATTGTTTTCCTTAAGGTTAATTACACAAAATCTTCGAAAAATTGTATTTTTCATCAAATTCAAAGGCTAAAAAATTCCTAAAAATCATGGAAAATATATTGTTTTGAAAATTCTTTATATAATTCTTACATGCAATATAAGGATGTTCTAGAAGAAGTTTGGTTTCAAAGCTACGTCAATAGGGTCATTTAAGATGACTTTGAAAATTACTTGGTTTTGTACTATTTTTTAAGGAGGTCATATATCTACTTAAAAATTTTATAATCTAGCATTTTCCTTTAAAATTGCATATAAAAATATTTTAGAATAGAATTTTTCATAATTTTTAGAGTTAATTTGGTATTTTTAGAAAATAGGAGAAAATTGAGTTAATTTTTGGACTTACCAGAAATCTATGGTCTGGCCACCATCTTCCACCACCTCTTGGTTGGCACTGCTAGGCACCACTTCCATTGCCACCCTGTGGTAGTGGTTCACCACTAGATTGCCCTCAAACCCTTACCTTATGATGTTGTTTGGTTTATACAATTTCACTTTATATTTTTCCTCGAAGTTTTTCTTCAATTTTCTTCCTCCTTCAATTTTCCTAGAAACCTAAAATGTTAAGGAATTTCTATAGAGAGCCATGGTGGAGTTTCCAAAGTTACACAGTGCAAAAAGATCTATTTTCTCTCTTTAACAGCTTTATACTCTCAATTCTAATGTAGTTTAGGTGCCTTAATTTTGTGTCCTTGCTCTAACACTTGCCCATAAACTTTCCACTCCTTTTCCTATTAAATTTTTTTGTCCTTATTTATTTTTATTAATTTTTACTTATTTTCCCTAATTATTTTAGTTAATTTTGTATAATTTCAGGTACTTTGGAATTTACATGTATATATCTATATATAATAATTATAACCGAAGGGCTTATACTGTGCTTGCATATTATTTTATATCATTCTAAGTCTTTATAGTCTAAATATTTTGTCTCTAAGGTTTGTAAATTTTTGTTACCTAAATCGTACATTTACTAAGTGTAAAATATGGTACAAATTAGTAAAATTAATTATTATTGGCTACAATATTATTATTCTATTATATTTCCATAGTTGAGATTCACAGGGTGTCCTTGTCGAATTCTTAGGGCTTATATGTGAAGGATCATCTCAATCGGCTTATTTTCATGTATGTTCTAAATTACTCACTTAGAATGACTATGTAAAATTTCGGGTTTTACAACTATACCTTATCAATGTTTTATTATTGATGTGATTTATTGTTGATACAATGAACCATTTGTTTTATTCTTATGTCAATTTTGTTTTAAATACCCTATCAATATTGGAATTTTAATGATATGAGATTTTATGCATTGTAACATCATATTTTTTATTTATTTATTGTTGTTTAGAACCCTTAAGTGAGATCATAATAAGTGAGAAATTTGTATTTAGGGCATGTTTGGCTATACATGTGGAATCATTTGATTTTCTAATTGCATGACTACATTGTACATATTAAATGTTTCATTTATCGACCTGATGACAACCCTTTTACCTCTAAAATTAGCTTTTTGTCTAAACTTTGAAGGGGACTAATTTTGAGGACTAAAGAATAGTGGAAGCAATTTTAGAATTTTTGTCCTATATGTTGATGACATATTTCTTACCGGTAATTGTGTTAAACTTTTGATAAAGAAAAAAAATTTTGAATAACCACTTTGATATATTACGATAATATTGCTGTTAAGCATTTTTCTCAAAACAATAAAAGCACTTTTGGCTCAAACTAATCTAATTTAAAATATTTATTTGTTAGAGAGAAATTTCTAAAGTTTTAAACTCAAATTGAACAATCTTACTACAACAAATATGTGAGTAGATCTACTATATAAAGGCTTAACTATAAGAATTTTTCAGAACTATATAACTCATATAAACTTGGTTAAGTCTTTTAATGTTTTGGGCTAGTGGGAGTTTGAAATTGAATATTTATTGATTATATGAGATATTTATTAGATAACATTACTTTTATTATCATATGTCTTATAGCATTATTGAAATGCTTAGACTACTCTTTAAGATGGCACAATTTGTATTATTTAATTGCATTTCTCTTGTCTATTTTTTTAATGTGTGTAAAATATAGGTATATTAACATGTATGATATATATATATATCCTTATCAGATACTATATCTGTAATGTTAAGCTTTATTTTTTTTTAATTATTGATTGATTTGTGCTTTGACCATAATTGATATTCTCGCTCAAATAATTCATATATATATACATATATATCCTTACTGGATACTGTATTTGCAATGTGAAGTTTTGTATTTATTAAATTGTTGATTGATATGTGCTTTAATTATAATTGATATTCTCATCCTAATAATTCACATATTTATGATAATTGACTAATGGCATTCAAATAGGAGAATGTTAGATTATTTAATTTTGTGGATTAGCTTTAATTAATTATTTAGAATATATCCTTTTGAATTATAATGTGAAGGCTTGTGATGGGTAAGATTACTCACTTTATTACCTAATGAAAGATTCCTACTCCCTTCTAACATAGATATAAAACTACTTATTTATTAAACAGTTTCAATAAAACCTAATCTTTTGTTAGAAAGAGATAGTTTTTTTTTTTCACATTCCTTATAATTTTATATAGAAAAAGACAATTAGGAGAGGGATTTTCTTTAATTTTAGGTATATAAACCTTACTCTTGCTCTCTCTATATATCATGATTTACATGCTATAAATCTTGTATCTATATGTAATTTGTTTTGGATTTATTATACATATTTCCAACATGTCTATCTTTAAATCTCTTTTACATCTGCTGTAAATACACATTCATTCATATCGAATTTATTCGATCTGAGTTCGAATTAGCAGTGACTCATCTTCACAACTGGTTGGTGACTTCTTCCTTTTCCTTCTCCTCATCTTTTGTTATTAAAATTTCTCGCTTTGGCCTTCACATCATCTCCTTGCTTCGTTCCTTCACAGGTCCGTTTGATATATACAGCTTTTATCTAAGGCTTTTTTTTTAAATTGTTGCAATATCAACCTATGCAATCACATAAATGCATTGATATCCATATATTTATTCATGGCCTCCCAAAATATTGTCCTTTATGTTCTTCACAGCTTTCCCCCTCTCTTTTTCTAACATGTGCTATTACCTTATCAACTGCTACTCACCATACTATTGCTAATATGTGACTTGCACATACTTTTCTGATCATTCTCCTCTTGATCTCTTCCCATTTTTTATTTTTAACTTGAGACCCCTTTACGCGCACAGGCTACCAACTGCATCATCTTGTGTTTGCTCTCTTACTTAGAGCACTTTTGACTATTAAGCTTTACTCTTGGCCTCATGCATCTGATATATATATATATACTTAAAAAAAAGCTCAAGCTGTGACCACGTCCCAAGTTTTTACCGTGTGCCTTTCCTTGCATACACGTGGCATCGAAAAAATTAACCCCTGATTACTTTCATTCGATCAAAGAAATAATGAGGAAAGAAAACTCTGTTACTTGCTCCTCTTTTATATCCCCATAAGGAATGAAATTCTCTCACTGGCACCACCTTTTGTTTTTATTTTTGTCACCAACGTGGAGATCACCTTTAGTTCCTTAATTGAACAGCATCAAAATACTAAGGCTAATCGAAGAATTCAATGCCAATGTTTTCAAAGCATCAAAGAATACTTTTTACTGATAATCTTTGAAAAAGAAAGCAACACTATAGAGAAAAGAGAATGCCAAATCAACATGAATCTTTGATGAATCCAAGAACATGATGGGGCTTTCAATAATTTTCCAAAGTCGTTCATTTCTGTATAATCCAGCTATCCTTCATGCACGATAGTGCTTGAGAATTAGTACATCTCAAAATACAAATTTCGAATTGCTGCATTAGGTTGATCTAAGACTTGATAAATGCTAGAGGCTTCACGTAGAGTAGACTAGATCCAATTGATCGGGCTGAAGTTTTACTGTAAAATTGCTTCATGCATGAACGAAGCAACAATTATGCGTTGCCGAGCTGCTAGCCAGATAAATGAAAAAAATGAATGACTTGGAAAATCTAGATTTCGTCCTTGAATTTTATTTATTATTTTTCTTTTGGCGCACTTCATCAGCTTCCACATTTGTTGTTTTCACGAATACACTACTGATATTAATTTGCCAACTTGCTTCTGCTCGGATCAGGCGATGTGACTCAAAGAATATACAAGTGATCGTAGTTAACTTCAGATACTGAACACTAGGCCTTAAATTTCCTTCACTCTTCTTTTTTTTTTAAGTCGTATTTCAATCCTTGATTGAACTTAAATGTATATGTCCCTACACAATCCATATGAAGCATATTTATTTCTCATGATAATGGATAGAAAAACTGTTCTGGTCTGATTGTTAATTCATGTTTAGTTAGACAAACGACGGATTTGACTTTGCTGAAGTTTCTATTCCACTAGTACTTCTTCGTAATTTTTACATTAATTACATTAATTGCTTCTTGAAATTTGATTGAAATCGGTTGTCCACCGATTTGGAAATCTCTCCAAGAATAGCATTAATCTTTCCTTTGCTTGCCTGGTGCATGTGTCCATTATGTCTTGTGTGGCAAAAACAAGTTCAAGTCATTTTATTACAATATATCCTTCCTCGCCCGAGTTATGCTTGCTTCAATTCAGATTTTTTTCCCTTTTTCTTTTCATTAAAGGAAATAGAAGAGAGCATCTTTCATCATTCAAACTGGGACTCTTCAAATTATATAAATTGCCCATACTGCTTGTTGGCGAGTTTGACTCACACTAGTAAAAATGGTGCTATTTTTGCAATTTGTTAGGTCTGAGTTTCTCTACTTAGAGAGTAGAGTGATATTGCATTCTAATAGCATAAGAAATGAAGAATATTCAAATTGAACACATAGGTAGTATAGAAGAAAAACTTGTTAGCGTATGCGTATCAAGATAAACACTCGCCATCAATCCCAAGTCCTTGAGACAAGTGGTTAGGCGAGACCATCTTTGAAGACATATTTTGAAGGAAGACCAAGCACTAAGAAGCCATCACAACTCCTTGCATTGATGATGATCTCTAGTATATTGAGTGTGAGCCTCACATTAATTCTAGAGACACTATTAGGGAGATATAGTATGGCATTTCAGAAAAGAAAAGAGAGGGCTGCCTCTCTCTAATACCTAATTTACATTTCTAAAGGAACCACACTTTAGAAGGGATGATTAGGTAAAGTATATTGTAAAGAAGTTAGAATATGTGGCTCTTTCGAAAAAGGCAAAGTCCTTCATGCTATTTATACTTCTATTTGGTTGTGGTTCCTACAAACAAGAGGAATGGAAGTATGGCGAATGATCATTTCCTATTAAAGTATTTAGAGTTTCTAGAGATATCAATAAAAGAGATTCAACATTCAATGCCACTACAAACATGGTTGGCCTTCTCTCATTATTTGGATTTCCACTTCAATTGTTCTTTTTTTCCCATCTTTTCATTTCTTTCCAAAATCAGGTATGTCTTGTCTTGTTAATTTCCTCCCTTATTCTTGCAAGAATAGTTTCATGATTAATAATGCTCTTAGTAGATTTTAATGTCTACTTTAAGGATCAAAGTAGGTTTAGGTGGTTTCTTAGTAGGAAATATCACTTGAGTGAGTAGATCTCAATGTCCACTTCAAGCATAGTAAACCTTGAGTAAGCATACCTTGAGCCCAGTAAACTTTACATATAGCAAACCTCAAGTGTGGTAAGTGCTAGTAAGCTTCAAGTGTAGCAAGCCTCAAGCATAGCAAACCTTACATAGAACATGCCTCAAGTGAGAAAGCCTCAAGTGTAGCAGGCACCAACAAGCCTCAAACGCAATAAACATCTCGTTCAGCAAACCTTGGATATAGCAAGCCCCAAGCTTTGAATGTAGCATGGCTTACACGTAGCGAACCTCTCCTGCAATGAGACTTGCAGGCACTCTAGGATCATTGTCAAAGAAGACTCAAAGGCCTCAAGTGTTGTAGGCCTTGAGTAGGTAGGCCTGGAGCGTAGTAAGCCCCCAAAGTAGCATAACTTATACATAACGAGCCTTACAAGCAGTAGGCCCTAGTAGGTCTTACACATTGAGAGCTTCATTTGTGGAGAACTTTAAGTAACCCTTGTTCATGATTGAAGAAGACTTGTTCCATATCAAGAATGAAAGGGAAGTGTTACCTCTCTTACATCTTTAATTTGCTATTCTCAAGAAGTTGCTGCATTAGGATGGAGCTATTGGGTGGGATAAACTACCATGAAGCCTAAGTACGTGGTTTTCTTTAAGAAGGCTAAGAATCTTCATACCATCACTACATTTGCTTAACTGTAGTTACTGCAAAGAATATGATGGAATTATGGCGGGCTTAGGATCATCTATGTCATCATTATTTCTGCTTAACAGTAGTTCCCGTACAAGAGTGAGAAGGAAGTATGCTAGACCATCATCTCTTAATGGAGTACTTATATCCATAAGTTTATTACTTTATGGATAGTATAACTTTAGCATTGGAAAATGCTGTTAGACTTTTGAAGTTGCACAACTTTAGTTGAACTGGCATCACTATTGCTTCGACAACTAATAAGGGGTATGAATTTCAGACATCTTGTTAAGTGTTGAGAGCAGCTCATATGAAGAAGAAGAAGAAGCCTTCTTTCTCTTACTAGATTGCATATTTTTTTTTAAAGAACGAAGAGGAAGTGGGACCTAAGTCTTGAGCCTTGGTCATGAGCATGAGTATTTATCTTCATTTATCAGTTGTACGCATGTACATGAGTGAGTCTTATATTGGTAACTTATGTATTTTCATATGTACTTGCAAGTACAAGCTTGCAGCTTTTCACACTTTGGCTATGATGATAGTAGTAGATCATATCGTCTATGTATAGAGGATGTTGGTGGAAAACCATGAGAATCTATAGGGGACTAAGACAATATTCCTTTTGTAGTACATTCTAGGGAGCTTACTCTCCTTATTTAACATGAAGGGCAACTTGAATGCCTCTTGTAGCTAATGATGTTGATCTAGAGTTGGTAGATCATAAGAAATCCCTTGTATATTCAGAAGATGACAATGGTGGTGATGATTATGACATTAAAGAAACGAATGGATCCCTATGAAGTAGTTGACATTATATTTATCATTGATGTGCCAATTAGGGAGAGGGGTGCAAGATTAATAATCATACTAGTGCATTGCTCTACTTAGGTACATATAGTTGAGCAATGCACTATAGCTACTAATATCCTTCCTCCCCTAGTTGCTAACATGTCTCATCGAGATGAGGTAGTAACTTCAATGGTTGCTCCTGCATTAAAGCGAACTTCATGCTTTAAGGAACTTTTTATGTCATCCCATTTCTTAGTGCTACTAGAGGGCCTTTTGGTAGTAAGAGTTATTTAGGCATGTGCTAGTTATCATGTACTTAAGAGGCGATACCTTCATTTAGCAATAACAATGCTAAGATACTAAAATTAGGTTTGCTAAGACCTTTCATGGGTCTGAGATATGACATCATGAGTTACTTATACTTTTGTCATCTAAAGAGCCTTTAGAGTTATCTTGCACATCAGAGCAAAAGCTTTCACTTACAGTGATAATGTTCAAGTGATAATAGCTTTCATTACTTAGGATTAAAAGTTCTCTTTCATTATTCAAGGGAGTATTTCCCCATTACTCAACTACTTAGCATTAATTATCTAAGTTTACCAGATCAAGAATATTTACTATGGGGTTTCATGACTACGCTTAAGTAAACTATTTTATCTTACTTAATTGCATTAACTTGTAGGGCGCTTGAGAGGCAATGTACTTACCAGTCTACACTATACAAATTTGAATTTTCATCATATGCCTGGGAGCCGATTCTCTTACCCTTCAACAACAATGCTTGGCTTAGTGCTATTTAGCCAAAGAAGTCACTTTATAGTAAGCTTTAGGAGAGCAAACATGTTTTACCCTTAATTGAAACATCCTGCACTTTAAAGGAACAACGATGTCAATTACTTGCTAAGGCATTGCATAGGCTTAAAGCATTGTAGCTTTGTATTAAGGGAGTACTTAGGCTTAAGGCATGTAAGCCAAGATGTTAGGACATTGCTTGGACTTAAGACATGGAAGCCAATATGCTAAGGCATTACTTAGGCTTAAGGCATGAGACTCGAGATGCCAAGGGCATTACTTAGTCTTAAGGTATGAGAATAGAGATGCTAGGATATTGCTTGGGCTTAAGGCATAAGGGTCGAGATGCTAGGGCATTGTTTGGGCTTGAGCATGGAAGATGAAATGCCAAGGTAGTTCTTAGGCTTGAAGCGTAGGAGTAGAGGTCCTAAGGCATTGTTAAGACTTAAGGCATGGGAGCTAAGATGTTAAGGCATTGTCTGGGCTTAAGGTGTGCGAATCAAAGTGCCAGCAAGGTCTTTTGTTCTTAAGAAATACACTAACTAGGAGGACTTCCTAGCCCAAACAAACCTAAGGGAGGTCCTGGTCTTGAAACCTTTAGGGTATGACTCTACAGCTATATATTGATGAAATGGGATCTTTAGATCCAACATTCCTATAAATAACTTATCTTGTTGTTACCTCAAGTACATATTCAAGAATTCACTTGTAATAAGGGAAGTTCTTGGAGAAGACATCACAAGTTCAACTAATGGGATAGGAGTAAGGTTTAGTCACTTCTTCCTTGAGGGGTATCTTTAATAATAAGAAATTTGCCTAATTGGATAGAAGAGAGCAGCTCTTTACATAGCAATAGTAGTAGCTAACTATATCATGAGCTAGTAATAAGGCTAAGAATTGATTTAAGACTCTCATAGTCTTCTACATATTCTACATCATCTACGACTTCAAGAGGACCTCCTTGAGTGGGATTGTCTTGGTTATTGTTCTTTAGGGGATAGATCTACCAAGTATAGTACACGGGGGGTAGGGGTTAGGTTTGGTGTAGGGGATTACTCTCCTCCTCCCTAAAGAATGCCCTCGTTAGTAGTAGAAAGGTTAATTAATTGAACTGAAAAGGTAGCACCTTGCTTGTATAGCAGTGATAGGGCTTGACAAAGCCATATCTTGTTATGCTTCAATAATAGTAACCAACCCTAGCATAAAGAAAACATAGTTCATTACCTTTGTAGTCTCTTATGCAGTTTTCATCTTCTATGCGACTTCAAGAGGACTTTAGCTGCTGAATTGTCCTAGTTAATGTTCTCAGGTGATGGGAGTAGGTCTTGCTTAGCAAGTCCAGTATTGATATTTGTTCTTGAGAAGTTGTACTAGATGTGTCAGTCGTCTTCTTCATAGGAGATGTGATACCTTTGCTATCACCTTACTCTGGTTCACAAGTGGAGTTACCAAGATGTAGATGCAATTAGAGTAATTACGTACGTGTTGTGCGAAGCAAGATGATACATGAAGGGATGATTAGGTAGGAATAAGGCAAGAAGGAGAACCAACAATCTTAATGTCTCAAATACACAAGTGATAAATAAGACATTCTTGTGAGACCTCAAGCATTTACTTTGTAGCTTGAGTGAGTGCAATCAATTATTTGCTTGAACTACTTATTTGATCTTAGAAGCAGAGGTCTTACAGAGCAATATTGTTTCTAAAAGATTAAATGAGGACATATTGATATTTTTTGTAATCTCAACTTATTTTTATAACTAATGAGTGAAATAAATATGGAAATAGATATACCTTATAATAAAAATTATATGAAGTAAACACTGGAATATGAATTTCTAATTTAATCTTAGTAATAATCATTACAAGGTATAATATTTTTATTCTCTATCTATTGTATTTTAAAGAGTAAATAGGTCATCAAAGTCATAAAAGAGTTGGTTGAGAGGATATAGAACTAATCTTGACTCTAGTTTAACTCAAAAATCTAAAGTTTGAGTCAAGCTTGAACTCAGTTGAGCTTATAATTTTGACCATGAATTTGGCTAGAAGTGAAACATGACAAATTTTGGTTCAGCTTGATTAAGCTCATTTAACTTTGTAATGTGAAAAAAAAAAATGTTATTAATTTAATTATAATAGAACCGATTTCTAAACTTGACTGAAATCTAAGTTTAAGCTCAATTCAATAAATTACTGGAATAACTCAAACTTTAGTTTGACTTAATTATAGTCAAGTAAAACCTAAGTTAATATTGAGTAAAACTTGAGTAATTTATAAATAGGTTTGTCTCATTTATATCCTTGATTTTGCTTGGTTGGGTTAATAATTAATTTCCATGCCAACTATTAATAAAATTACATTTATTGATATATTTTATATTTCTTAGAATAAAAAGTCAAAATAAAATGAAAATTACAAAAAACATGATTGGTGCTTTTGGGCATCTGTAACGATGTTTCCTTATGTTTTTCTTTTTCTTTCGTTGGAAAAATGCATGACCCATGTTTGATAACTATTTGTTTTGTTCAATTAAGTAAACTTGTCAATTTCTATATGGTTCAGAAATGATTAACTCAATGAAGTAATGTCATTAAGTATATTTAATTTAATTTAATTTGTAATTTGCAAAAAAATAATAAAATAGCATAAATTTGAAGGAAAAAGGAAAACTAAAACTAAAATTAGTGAGACAATTGATGAGTTGTTTTTGGTTATCAATAATATTGTTTCATTAAGTTAATTATTCATGTATCGATTAAAAGCCGACATGCTTCACTTATTAAAATTATCAAACAATTATTAAACACAAATTCTTCAAAAAGAAAACAAAAATCAATTTTTGCAAAACCCCAAAGCATAGGTCATGTTTGTGTAATCTTTCATGGCATTTGGTAACCGAACTTTCTCTAAATATGCAATTTACTACCTATATCTTAAAAAGTTCAATTTACTACCTAATTGAAGTTTTCTTTGTTATTTACGGTACCTGACCTAATTTTGTTAACCTTTGTTTGGACTCATAGATGAACCATGAATTAACATGTGACATTTGAAATATAAAGAGAAATAAATTTTGAAAACATATTATATTCTAAGATATTATATATGCATGTATGAGCAATTATCCTTCAACTTATGTTTATGGTATATAGTTTCTAAACATTAACACAAAAGAT
The DNA here is from genome assembly GCA_024138005.1 of Lumnitzera racemosa. Classification (NCBI taxonomy): domain Eukaryota; kingdom Viridiplantae; phylum Streptophyta; class Magnoliopsida; order Myrtales; family Combretaceae; genus Lumnitzera; species Lumnitzera racemosa. The sequence continues at coordinate 53,028,587 of JAMXBC010000011.1, read as the reverse complement.
ACTTTATTATATAGAAGGTAAAAATTAGTAATCTAACTATGTGGGGCAAATTAAAGTAACCATGTCACATATTGCAGTTTAAACGCATGAGAACCTGACTTCAACTCAATTTTTCATACTCTATTTTACTTTTCATTTTCATAAAATCATCATATCTTGAATTTATTATGTGAGTCCACTTAGATTATATAAAAAAATTTCAAGAAAGCACGTTCAAAACTTGCTTAAAACCATATTGAAGTAAGCCTTTCAATTGTTTAAAAATAATTGCAACAAGTATATGCATGTTTGATCACAACTTTGATCCAAGTTTTAAATATATTTTAAACAAGTTTTTAAAGAAATCTTTGAATGATTAAAATGTACACATGGAGTAAAATGTATTTCAAGCAAATTTGATAAAAGAAAATACATTAAAATGAAAAAATTGAAGATACAAGTTGAGAAAAACATACATGTAGCTACTACAATTTTCTTAAAAATTAGCCTAGTAAGCCTATTTTGATCCATTATTTGTAGCCTATTTTGAAAGTGTTTTGAAAAAATTTTTATATGACATGAAAGATCTCATTGCATAGATTTGTTTTTTATTTTTAAAGAGAAAAAAAATAAAAAAAGTGGAACAAAGTCACATAAATAACTGCAAAGTAGCAGTTATTCTATCTCTTTATTTACAAATCCTATATTGCTAACCCCCAAGAAACTTCTCTCTATATATTAGATTTAGGTTGAAAATAAATTGAGTTCAAATACATAGAGAAGACCATAATTTGAGCATATTATCAAAGCTTGCATTTAAGGTAAACCTTAGTTAACTTTTTAATACGCTATGTCATGTGGATGCCATATCACTTGCTACGCGTCAGTTGATGCTATGTCAGCAAGTTCTATGTGAATGTGGCAATCAATACCATCACCACGTGTCACTTGATGCCGCTTTAGCAAACAAATAGTAACTCTGTTAAGTGAGGTAGTATAAATGTTTACAAAAATTTTAATTAAGTATTAAATTGATCTTTTTAAAATTTAAGTTCTAAATTGCACATTTAAGTAAAATTCAAGTACCAAATATGACATTATCCCTTAAGTTAATTATTCATGTATATTAAAATTATTAAACAATTATTAAACACAAATTCTTCAAAAAGAAAACACAAATCAATTTTTGCAAAACCCAAAGCATAGGTCATGTTTGTGTGATCTTTCATAGGATAAACTTTAATTATATAAAACATTTGACTATTTACCTCCGCTACACAAGATATATATACCTGCACGTATGTAAATATATAATATGTACTAAATTATAAATATACATTCTATTTAAAATGTTATAATACGCATATATCTATATATCTCTCTATATATATATAAGATAAGCAGAAGCCGTTTCTTTATTATCAATATAAAATATGCTTTCTCTACACTATATAAGTAACTTGATGTCATATATTTCAAGCAAAAGAAACTATGAGAAACAAACATTGATATTTGTGATGGTTATACTAATAGGAAAAGTATATATTTAGCTCTCATTCTATTTAATCATCTTAGCCATCAATTTTATCCAACTTTTATAAATTAAAAATTCCATCAATTTCATAAGTTTTTCAATAAAATATAATAGTGATTGAAAAAGGAAATGAAACGGTAGAAAATTATAAAACCTTGTGGTCATTGTCCCTCACCCACGCCTTAGGGTGGCTATTAACAAAGACAGATGGTTTGCGAGCCACCGTCCTATGAAGGTTGCACAATCTCTATGGTCGTAAAAAATATAAAAAAGGAAAAAACAAAAAAGAAAAAAAAAAGGTAAAAAAAGCTCGATTGAGTCGAAACCGAGTTGAGCAATCCTATTATAACTTGTTCGAAATTGTCTCCCATCCAATTTTTTTTTCCTTTTATGTGTATCTTTTATATTTATTGTATTGTCTAATAATATATCTATCTATATAGATATATATATATATATAGTAATACTATTTTATTAAACTAATTATCAGGGGATAATAAAAAGTTAGATATGTGTGAAAGATAGATGAAAAATTTAATGAAGTGTATGGAAGTCTTGATTTGTCAAAATTCAAAAACATTAAGCAATGAAATAACAAAAAAAGGGTGAAGATTCAAACAGAAAAATAAATAAGCGTTAATTATTAAATGTGTACTGTTTCCTTTATAAATATATGTAGGGTTGGGAAAATAAAAAAACTGCAAATTGTAAATCGAATTATGAACCGAAACAAAAATTTGGTTTTTTTAATGTGGTTTGGTTTTTGCTGTGGTTTAATGTTGACCTTTTAGTTTGCGGTTCACTTTGGTACAGCGAACTGAACCATACCAATTTCTTAAAAAATGAAAAGGGACACATGACTTGATCAGCTAGTTATTGGAAGAACATAGCTTACACAATATTCGAAAAAAGAGAAATTTGTAGAAATGTAACCTTTAGGCATTTGAAGTTGAGTAGAATACGAATCTCGTCTTGTTTACAGTATGATTAACTAGGTGACTGTTGGACTGAAGATGTTCTTTATGCATTTGAAGTGGAGTAGAAATTCAGTAATCATCGCATATCTTGGTGAGATGACAGTTCAAACCACAATGAGAATGCTGGTATTCGATTCTCTCTTTCCCTTTCTAATCAATTTAAGTTGCTATATTGAAAGCTACATTCAAACCAATATCTCTATCCATATCAAAGGATCGTCTTGACTCTTTCCCTTCATATCATGCTTTAAAAATGTCTCATCAAGATTATTTGATGGTTTAATGTGTTGTATAAAATGCATTAGCACATGAGAACCTAATATAATTTATAGCATTCGGATTTTGCAATGTGGAGCTTTAGGAGGAGATTGATTTGTTGTTTATGTAGAGCTATAAATGAAATATCAATGCTCATAAATTCCTATATACAATTTAGACAATTGTATGTCAAATTTGTAATATTTTATTAAATAAAGACTAGTCGAATTGCGAACTAAACCATTTATTTTTAGGTTCAAAAAATTTATGAGACAAATTGTATAGTTAGATTTATTTATTTATTTTTTTTAAAAAGAATGAACCATTGACTTTAGGTTTGGTTTGATGGGAGTTGGGGGGATTGGGGTGGTAGGGGTGCTCGAAGATCGAGTTTTACTAAACCATGTCTACCCCTAAATAGATGTGTCATACTTTATAAGTGAAATATATTAAGTGCGTGTAAATTGCAATTATAGCTAATACTTATTGGTGATAAGGAAAATGATCTTCTCAATTTTTAAAATTGAAATCATTTTCCTTAGATCTCATTGATATTTTTCATGATGCTTAGCTATTACCATTGACCATCTATTGCGACGCTTGCCTTTAATAACCACTTACACATTTTTTGGTTGTACAAATTTATGAGATTGTGCTAGATAATTTTTTTTCATATGATATTTGGTTTGTAAGTTTAACTTGATTTCTGGATTAAAAAAAGGTGTCAAGGACTGGACAAAATGGTTAAAGTTTGTTCAATCTAAAAAATGGTACAAAACTTATCTTCATTAGATAAAAACATAAGGTTTTTGAAATCTCAAAAATGCACTTGTTGTTGATCAAATTTGGATAGAGTTTGTGATCTATAGAAGAGCAAACATAAGGCTTTGGAGGGTGTTGGGGTAGTTCGACATTGCCACTCCAATGCCTAAGCTAAAGAAGTGTTTGAATGCATAAGTATAAAATAGAGTGAGTAGTAAGGAAATCTAGAGTTTCTTATAGTAATAGTCTCCATATATTTATAGGAACTTGTCTAATAATTGTACAAGGGCAGTTGAACTTCCTTAGATACATGGCAACTCTTCAATTTGAGCATGTGCTGATTGTGGGATTTAATGATAGTTGTATAGTTACTAATACAAATAATTGTCAAATTGTTTGTGCTTATGTTTGAATGTTTGAATTCTATAGGCTAAGCCTTAGTGATTTGGCCCTAATAAACCTTAGTTGCACAAGAGTGTTTCTAGCTCATGAAGCTCTAGGAACAAGCTGGCTAAAAAGATGCTGACTTACCGATATAGGTTAAATAAAGACTATCATAAGATATGATTAGGTGTAGTCATTAAACTTGGTATAGCCCTTAACCTAAAATAGGTTAGTATTTTGCTTAGCATTCGGTTGTTTGGATAAAAATCCACTATCAACATTTGCTCTTAACTCTCATAGTTGATTACTTCGAGATGAGAGTAGTGTTTACGATGATGAGGGTTCCAACTAAAGCAAGCAAGTGACTAAGACTTGTGAAATTTCTTTCGAAGGATAATTACTGAGTTTCTATTAATCTTTCTCAAGTGCTTATGATGAGATGGGAAGTCAAAGGGCTCGGTTTCTTACTTCAGGGGTCGTGTCCTTTCATTTCTCTACTTTCTCAAAGAGTATGTAACAATTGTCACTTGTATGATCATCATACTTGCATGCCTATGATTAACTAAGTGATTTTGACCATTGGATCAGCTTTTAGGATGCGTAGTTAGTCTTAGAGCCATCTAAAATCAAATCAGGTTTAATTACTAAGAAATTGCCATTTCCTCACTTATAAAGACCATCAATTACAACTTGCTTTTCCCTTTCTCTTCCCTTGCATTCTCTAAACCTTTACAAATTCTTCTTACACTTCAAATTCTTCTTATACTTCGAATTCTTCTCTTTCACTCTCACATTTTCGAATCCCAAACTCAAGAGCAACTTACAACTTCAACATAATTATGGCTCCTTCCTAAATTGTACGTAGTTCCAAGCTTTCCTTTGAGGCTATGCCCCCTTTTTGAGATGACAATAATAGATAACAAAAGGTGGCAATGGTAGTAGCTTAGTGATTTTTAGTTTTGAAAGTGTGATTAAGTGGTATGAGAAATTAGCTAAGATTGAGGCTTTTCCTTGAAATGAGTATCTCAATGATGGTGAAGACCAAAAGTCGTTGGTTTATTTATATAACATGATCAAATATGATATTGTAACTCCTAATAGATTTCAGAGTCAGGCAAATTGGAAAGATGTAATGAAATATGAGGATTTCTTTAAGGAGTGGTAGAAGATGGGAAGATAGAAGAACCTTGGAGTCATGAATGGGTAACTTTCCTAAATAACAACTAGTTTCACATATATTAGAATATTTTGAGTTCAACATGAAGTTGCCTTTTCTGATTTTGTGAAATTGTCTTTTAATTGTTTTCAAGTTGCTTCGAGCATATTTTCATCAACAACTTATTAGATTTTGGCTACTTTTGAAATAATTTGTAAGGAGGTGGAGGTCTGGGCCATTGTGTAGCTATTTAGGTATTTTTTTTTTTAACAACAAAGTATGGTGGTCATAGTTAGTTTTAAGCTGCTATTAGGTATAAAAGAGAATTTTTAGATGATCTTGAGTCTAAGATTTGTGATTAGAGGGATAAGTTTGTTGCATCAAGTTAGCAACAAACTTATATTTTTGGGGTAAGTGGATTAAACCCATTAGGGTTAATGATATTATGCTTCTACCAAACGACTAGAAGGCTACCAAAAAGACTAAGCAGGGACAAAATAAGTTGTTCTACTAAGATGTTGAAAAAAATAATCTAGAAATACCAAAATGGAGAGCCAATCTTCTCAAATGAAGAAGTAGAAGAAGGTATTATCCAGCCTCCTCATTGTATTGAGCTAAGTTAGTGGAATAAGAGCCAATCAATTAGTCTTGTAGGGGGATTTTTCTCTAAGCTTTGCATGGTACAATCTTGTAAGTATAATTTCTCGTAGCTTTGATTTTTATTGCTGACTTTTGTATATTGCAAAAATGAGGGCTAGAGAGGTTAACCCTAAGAAGCTGTTGGCTTAAGTGAAGACTAAGAAGAAGAAGCTTAATATGCAAAATGTTAAGGTTGTAAGAGGGCAAGAGGCTCCTATAAGGGTTATTGAATAGAATAGGGTACCAACCAAGCTCAAGCCAGCTTAAATTGGCCTTAGCCAAGAAAGATAACAAGGAGGCTACTAAAGCTGCTACACCCCCCTGTTGCTGTTTACAATGCTGACCTTCTTTCAACAAAGAGTAAAGTGTTACCCTTTATGCCAACTAAGGCTTCTCTAAGGGGGTAGAAAAGAAGGGATGGAAAGGCTACCAAAGAAACCCTTACTCATAAGAAGTCCAAGGATTACAATTCCTTTGGCTTAATTCCCAACATTAATGAAAACTTTAAGGTTGTGTTGCCCTTTGCCTTATCCTGAAGGTAGGTGGTCTCGGGATTCCTATTATTGGTTTCATCTCGTGACAAGAGGATGTATGTGACTTTATAGGACAAAAGAATACTTAATATTAACTCTATACTCGAGGATGTGATGAAATCTTTAGCTCTGATGAGGGGGATTATTTTAACCCCAGACTGATAGATTCTGCATAAGGATGTGAAGAGAGCTATGGGCAACATTAAGGAGATGATTTTCGCTAAGCTCTATGATGTAAGTTTTTTTATCTTTTGTTAATTTTATTTGCTAAGCTTCTCTTCAACATGCATGTTTGTTAGCCCATCTATATTAATACAGATGAATGGGCATATTATGGTAGCATTAGATGATGTTGAGGATGAGATGCAAAAGGTAATAGCCATTATGGCTATAAACATGCTTAGCTTAATTTAGTTCTTATACATGTTAATATTTACAAAGAACTAAGGGGGTATAGAATGGACCCAAGGCACAAATTGTGGCTACTGCAAAGGCCAGGATAAAGGCTGAAATGGAGGTCGAGAGAGTTTAAAATCTTCTAACCTCCGACTAGAATGTGCATAAAGGAGCTATGAGGAGCTTCTTATAATGAAGTCACCAAATGAAGAGCTTAAAGAGAAAGTAAAGGGCTTGGAGTACCAAGTGTTGGAGTAGAAGGAAAAATCCTGCTCATTGAGTGAGTCTTGTACTTCTCTCAATGAAAAGTAGCAAGCATTGAAAGATGAGATTAAATAACTAAAGGACAGCTCTAATCACCGACAAGACTGGATTGCTAAGCTAAAGTAGGCTTCCGAGCTAGAAATTTTTAGGGAAGAAGTTCTCAATATTGCAACATTGAGCACAAAAGCTCCACTATAATAAATTTGACATTTAACTACCACAATTATTGGTAGCTAAATGGTAAAAATTGGTAGTTAAAAGTATTAACTATCAATTTACAATTTGTAATGGCTGAGAAGTTACTAAAGGGTATAAGTTATCAATTTTATTTGGCAGCAAAAAGACATATTTTACTACCAAATATGTTAGTTAAAACTATCTTAAAATGGTAGCAACCAATTACATTTGGTAGCTAAAAGTTGTACTATTGGTTACTAAATTTGATTTGCTACCAAAATGCATGCCTTTTGCTACCAAATTTGGTAGCTAAAAGCCTTACAAAATGGTTAAAAACAATGACAATTGGTTGCTGAAAGTTGCACTTTTAACTACCAAATATGAGTTGGTAGTGAGAAGTCATGCCTTTTGGTACTAACCTTTGGTAGTTAAAAGCATTACAAAATTGTATGAGATAACATAATTTGGTAGCTAAAAGTTATATGATTAGCTCTAAATATAACTTGGTTGCTAAATGCATAGTATGATTAGCTACTATCAACTCTCTTTTAGTAGAAAAAATTGCCTTTTGTATTTTTGTTATTATGCTTATATTATCATCACTTGCTTTCTCTATAAAGCCTTATTATATAATATAATATTTAACCATTCATATAAATATATCACGTATACTTTTATAAATAAACAAAACTTAAAATAAGGTCATGAAACCAATGAGTAGATAACATCATTATTAATAACATAAGCATTGTTTAATCTACGGTAACCAAACACAAACAAGCTTTAACATAAATACTAAATCCAAGTTTCTAAAGGAATAACAAAGTCTCTAACTATAAGCTCCTTCTCTAATCACAAAACTGGTAAAAAAAAACAAAAGAAAAATAAAATTGACATGGCATGCTTGAACTTGACATAGATAAGACCATAAAGCCACACCATTTCAATAAATCTACATGGTAGGAAAAAGCAATATAAGACTTCACTATTCAACAATGAATATACTTTTTACCATAAACAATTAACATGTAATTCAATAATATTATATGTAAGTACCCATATCATTTAAAGGCTTGCTAGTTGGTACCCATTAGCAATATTGCAAAAGAACCAATCAATCTAGCCAAATTAATTTCTCGTAAGTTAGCTTGAATGATTGCCATATACTCAACTTGCTATCTCACCATTTCTCTAAGTTGTTGCACCTCAGCATTAGTATTATCCAATTTAGCTCTTACTCCAACTAACTCTTGTATGCTCATGCGCTCTAACCAATTCCTCTCTAGCTACTGTTAAGTCTTCTCTTTAGCCTTGGATCTCAACAAAATCTATTGCATCCTCTTCATTTCTTGGTGGAGGTTTCGGATATGCCAAGTCCATGCACATAACCTAAATATTTTCCTAATATAATAATATAGATTTTACTTCAATCAGTTGCCATTGACTAGTTGGACGAGGCTTCTCTTGGATGGCAACCATTTGTCTCTTATAACATGATCTATTATGATACTAAACATGCATTTCCTCAGGAAGGACAACATAAAATGAAAGCCACAACATACTACATAATCTTATTTAGGATAAGGAGATGTACATTGATCATTATAAAGTCAAAACGAAGAAAAAAGGACAATCAAGTCCCTCTACTTAAAACACTAGTTGAGGATGTCTAGCATATGGAGATCTTCACATGCATTTTGGGAATAATAAATTGAAGTTCTCGGTAGGTACTTTTTTCCATTTGGTGAACAATGGATAGAAGAATACGAGCACGTCTAGAATATGGAAATCTTCATATCCTTAGATATGCAAATATTTTTCAATTTTATATTCTTCTTGCTATAGACAATTATCAATACAAATGGAGGGTAAAAAAAAAAAGATTTTTACTAAAAAGGGTCGAAAAGCCAAACTTGTGACCTCTGTTTCAGATTTAGAACATTAACATCAAAAATTTCCCATGGCTAATAAAATAAATAATATTTAAAAAAGGTAAAAAAAGCACATCACATGAAAAAGAAAACAAAAAGCCAAAATGTCCGACACTTAGTCTATGTATGTAATCTATGCAAAGGACTACAAACAATTAAAGATCTTCAACTTTAAACAATTTTAAATTTACCCATGAAATGAAATAATATCTTAAAAAATTAAAAACCCATCAAGGAGCAAGTGCTGATACCAGTAGCAAACAAAAAAAATTTGATATTAGAATGTCCTTATGCCTAAGACTCGAGTAGGAGAAAAACTCTCAAATTTAATAATCCAAACCAAAGCACTAGGTAATCAATTAGAGAAGTTTTTAAAATGAAAAACAAAATTTAATTTTCCTTTACTCACTATTAAGTTTAAAATATAATGTATCTAGAAATAAATGAATGATACCATCTTCAATTTGCAAAGACTTGGCTCTGACCACGCTTTGACAGCTATGACCATTTCCTCCATTAGCTAATGTTTATAAACAAGAAGGAGGTCTGGATACTATGTCTACAAAGACATAAAACATAAAATAGTCTGAAAAAAAAATCATTAAAACAGTAGTTTCTAAAATTTTATTTTTCATAATTTTAGAATATGTACAACATATCAAGTCTACCATTCAAAATTATTATCTATATCAATTTGTTTATCCATGTCATTTTCTTCGTTTACATTATATGACATTACCTTATCACCAGAATCTACATCGTCTTCATCATTTATAGAGATGATGCATCGATTTATTATGGCCTCAACATTGACAACATCAGCTTTAATATCAGTACGATCTAAAGAATCAATCTTATGATTGTCATCAACATTTATTTTTTTATTACATGATTTTTGTTGAAATGACTACACTTAACATCCATTATTGTTAAGAGAAAAAGAAGCATAATGACTTACATAGTAACATTGAAAGGAACAAAAAATGGATATTACTACATAATTTTCTCTTAAGATATCATAAGATGCTTACAAAGAATTCTATTAGAATAAGCAATGTCAAAAACAGATAATAGTGCTTTCTAGCACTAGCAAAAAATGCATGGACATTTAAAATAACCCTCCACTTAAATTTGATAAAATTTCTTGACCTTGCTTTAGAAATCTACATCAATATGTTGTGAGTTGCAAATGTTGAAGAAGTGTTGTATGTAGAGGGAAAAGTTAGGAAAGATTGAGAAGTGAAATGTATTGAATAAATATCTCTAGTATAGTACAAAAGAAATGAAGTATATAAATATCAGTTGAATAAAGTCTAACTAATTATTGACAAATGGAAAAACTTAATTGGACTAACTGTCAGCCTATTCACTACTATATACAAAACTGAATATAAATACAAAGTATTCTATATTCTTTATACCCTCCACTCAAGTTAGGGCTAATTGAAGGCCTAACTTGGAAAGCAGATAAAGTAAACAATGTTCACTAACAGCTTTAATAAGAAGATTAGCACATTGCTACTGAGATGGAACATACAAAGCTTTAATAAAATCATTTGAAATATTTTCCTTGGTGAAATGCATGTCAAAGTCAATGTACTTTGTATGCCCGTATAAATGGGGATTGGTAACAATCAACAAGACGGATTTATTATCACAAAATAAAGACACATGTAAAGAAAGATCTAAACAAAGGTCTTGCATAACATGAGTAGTCTACAAAAGTTCCTTAGTAATAGCAACCAAGGAATGATATTCAGCCTCTATGTTAGATGTAGACATGGTAGTTTGTTTCTTTGTTTTCCAAGTAATTAAAGTAGTCCCCAAGAAAACAAAATATCTTAAAATGGACTTTGATCTAAGAGGTATGCTCCCTAATCAGAATTCAAAAATCTTACTACGTTAAGTGTATTGCTACCATAATAGAAAAGTCTTAAGGTAATACTTCCTTTGAGATATTGCAGAACATGGAACAAAGCATGCAAATGAATCTTCTGTGGGGTTGCCAAAAATCGACCCAGGCGATGTGTAGCAAAAGATAAGTTAGGATGTGTCGACGACAAATAGAGTAACTTACCAATAGTCTTGCGGTAAAAGGATGGATCAAGACGCAAAGCACTATCAGTATCATCAAGCTTTAAAGTAGTACGAAGAGGAACTTTAGTTAGTTTACAGGCAGTCAGGCCAACGTTAGTGAGTAAATCAAGAATGAACTTATGTTGACTTACCATAATACCTTTCTACTGAGTAAAGCCTAAGTCTTTGATTGTGAACTTATCATGAAGTTGTTGTTTCAACTCATGAATCAAATCAAGATGAGTATTGATTGAAAGAAGATCATCAACATACAAAAGTGAAGCAACAAAAGCATGAAATGTGCATTTGGTAAATAAAGAATAATCATTCTTTGATTGCACATAACTAAGGCTAACCAAAAACTTAAAGATCTTAATATTCCATTACTTAGATGCTTGTTTTAAATCATAAAGAGATGATTTCAAACAACTTCCCCTATCTTGGCTTTATCATATCCCTTAGAGGAACCATATAAATTTCCTTATCTAGAAAACTATGGAATAAAGTATTATTTATATCAACTAGGTGTAATGGCCAATCTTTGGTAGCAACTAAGGCTACAAGTGATAGGGATCAAGGACTGATTATATTATCCTGAGCCCAATGGTTCTCTCAAGTAGTTTATCGAGCTATCTAAGGTGAGTTAAGCACCGAGGAGCAATGTTTACCGCAGTCAAATCTGTCAAGCTACTTTGCTCTCCATGCTGTCCAAGATGTTGCTGATGTGATCAACTAGCATGCCGAGCCGAACCTTCCACTAAACCATAGTCTAAGTGCCAAGTTTGAGCACAGTAATCTCCACTATGCCAAGGCTAACTGAGACTATCAAGAGCTAACCCTCCAAGGCTAAACTAAGACAAATTATCCCTAAACCAACCACAGTCTAACCCCTTCTAACGCTGAACAAGCCTAAACAGAGGGTCACCCCTACTTGGGCCACCCCTACTCGGGCCACAATACTGTCAGAATCACAATAAAAATGCGTACGTACTGTCCTTACTGACAATTGTACTGTCCTTTCTGATAAATGACATTCACTGCACACAATTTCGTATCTCCCTGTATAGTAATTTCCTTTTTTATTTGGCAAATAGGATTTTATTTTTGTAATTATTTGTAATATAAAACTTGCCTTAATAAGGAACTATAAATAGTCACATAATGTAACGGTTGCAAAAAAGATATACAGAAAAATACATTGGACTTTTTACCTTCTCTCGAGCTAAGTGTTCTCTTACTTTTGAGCTACTCTTATCTAGCCCATTCGAACGAGGACTAGTAGTGAGTGACCTCCGACCACACTTGTATGTCATATCAAGTGCAACCTGAGCTTGTATAAGGCGTTGGTATATCATATCCAGTGTCGGTGCACAGGAACCCCTACTTTCCCTCGACTATCATTTACTTTTCAAGCATCTTGCAGCTTGAACTCACTCCCTTTGGTTACGTGTGATATTGGGCTCGTGTGTTCATCTATGAGTCTATATCAACAAGAATCTTAACAGTACTTAACTTAGCTATGGGAGAAAACGTATCATGATAGTCCTCTCATTCCTTTTGAGTATACCCCTGAGCAACTAATCTCACTTTATAGCGCTTTATGGTCTCATTAGGATGATACTTAATCTTGTAAACCCATTTACACCTAACAGCCTTCTTTCCTTTGGGTAAACAAGTAAATTCCCAAGTATTATTAAGTTCAAGAGTAAGTAACTCTTTATGCATGACGTCTACCCATTCTTTTTGTTTAGAAGCTTGTAAGTAAGAAGTATGTTCTTGTGTAGCAAACACATTAGCTAGTGATGCAACATAATCATTAGGATAGTAGATGAATGTATCTTTATGAAAAAAGTGGTATAAAGTGTTTGAAGTGCTTTATATTGTGGATGGAAAAGAGGAACAACAAGTAGAATTAGTACTAGAAATAGAACACATAAAATCTTGCATCCAAGAAGGTAATCTATGGTCTCATTGAGGTTTGCACAAAATTATATCATGATGTGTAAAAGGTTGATTTGACTGTGTATGAGAATGAATATCAGACTATGTTTGAGAAAGTAAATCGGAAGGAATATGAGACTGACTTAAGGATTGATGAGATGACTCATCAGAAGGAAATAGAACTAGATTTAAAGGTGATATAGATTGAGAATGTGTTTGAGAGTGTGTTTGGGAAGAAGAATTTTTGAAAGGAAAGATATTTTCATAAAACACAATATCCCGATTTAAGAGAACATGCTTATTTTTGAGATCATAGACTCGATATGATAAAATAACCCTCCTCGTAAATATGATAAAATTACTTGACCTTACTTTGGAAATCTACATCAATATGTTGTGAGTTGCAAATGTTGAAGAAGTATTTATGAAGAGGGGAAGGTTAGGAAAGACTTAGAAGTGAAATGTATTGAATTAATATTTGTAGTACAAAAGAAATCAAGTATATAAATATCAGCTGAATAAAGTCTAACTAACTATTGACAAATGGAAAAACTTGATTGAACTAACTGTCAGCCTACTCGCTACTATATACAAAACTGAATATAAATACGAAATATTCTATATTCTCTATAAAATATAGATTTATAACTCATGACATTTTCTCTTACTAAACTCACTAATAGAATATAAAGATTTCTTGGTAAAAACACACTTATTGCTACAAAAGTAGTCATATGATGAGACGATCTAGTGAATCTTTCCTTCTTCCATGTAACATATTCAACAAGGTATTAGTAAGAATTGTAACTAGTTGGAAGTTCGATTCTCCAACTTAAAATAAAGTGCTAACATATCATGTGTCATTGTAATATACCATACAGGGAACAAGGTTATCAATAAAGAGTTAGATAAGTGTATAGTAACTATCAGTAATCACATAGTTCATGACCTTTTAGTACAACAACTAAAACTATTTAGGTAAAGCAACTAAAACTATCTCCTAGATACATGACAATTGATTATAAAGCAACTAAAATTATTTGCTAATTTTCATACTTTTATCTATATAATTCTCTTTTCTAAACAAGACTGACCTTACTTTTTGTCTTTCTTTCTCATTCTCCCTTATTATCCATATAGAAGCAATTGAAAGTCACAACAACAAAGGGAAAGATTATCTATTATATCATGGATGTTGATGACATGCTTTATTTATTATTGTATAGCTATAATTTATCCATTCATATTCCATTATTCTCATATCAAACTTAAATTATATCTACGGCCAAAGTAGAAGAGAAAAATCAAAATTGATCATTGAAGTTGACATGGACGAAGCCAATATTAAGATTTTAATGCCCAAACTTATAATTAAATTCCTAACAAGAGCACATTCTAAAAACATTGATTTTGTTGATGCTTTATTTTCTTTATTTTTCACTATTTGGCCCCAAAAAAAATTTCTTTATTTACTTTTTCTTCTACTTATGGAAATTAAGAATTGTTGAGATAAAATATGCATGTATGAAATTTTCATTCTTTAGATTAGAGTCTCGACAAAGATGTAATGCCAAACTTAAAAACAATAGCAATTTGTAAGGTATTTAGAATATGAAATTGAAAATTGACAATCATAACTAACATAGTGCCAAAATCATTTCAACTATTGGCTTGATGATGAAAATCGTAGCGTATAGAAGAAGCCCGAGAGAATAGAAAACCTAGTGAAAAAGGGAAACAGAAAAAAAAAAAGAAAGAGATGAAGAAGTAGGCTTTTAAGAAGAGTATAGAAAAAGTAGGGTTCTTTTCCTTTTCTTTTATATGAAAAATAAAAATGTAAAGAGCTTTTGTTTTTCTAATGCATTAGTAGCAAGAAAATGAATGTTTTAAATTATAGCTATGAAATATAAAATTGGTAAGTATAAAAAAATTCCAGAAACAATTCCAATTTGGTAACTATTGATAAAAGGCTTTGGTTACCAAATTTTGATATTGGTAGTTATTATACTATATTTAGTTAACAAATTAATGATATGGTCACCTAAATATCTTCTCTCTACTCCCAAAATTACCCCCTAGTTAGCAAGGAACATTTTACTACTATAATATATTGGTAGCTAATAATTTGGTAGTTGTAAGTCTAATTTGCTATAGTTTCGCAAGAACTTCTTCAAAGTGTCTAGCTAACCAAGGAGGAAGTGCTCAATTCGCATTCTAATTATAATCTCTCTTACCTCATCTTTACCAACATAGAAGATAAGGATGATGATGAAGAGGGAAAAAAAAGAAGAGGAGGAATATGTAATTAGGAAGAATCGCAAGAGAACCTTACTATAGTAGAAGACTCAACCCTTATGGAGGATTTTGCTCCAGTAGAAGCTCCCTTTGCTGATTAAATTGAAAATGACCCAATAGATCTGCTTGTTGCTTAGATTTCTTTTCCCTTGTCTTAATTATTCATATAGGGATACTGATCTCGTTTGTATATATTGATGGGCTTTGTTTAATTTCCTTTACCTTACATGATATGCCTCTCCTTGTTGATTATTTTACATACAACTTTTTGCTCATGCTTACAAGTTAGTATAAGTGTAATCGCTGTTGTCTGAAAATATTGAATGTTTGATATTCTTATCCCTAGAACTAGGTTAGTATATAAAGTGTTCACTTGTTAATCCTTTAGGCTATGGACTTGAAAATTGTTCATTAACCAAATAAGATTAAAACCATTAAGTTAGTTATTTTGCTGAGCTGGCTAGAACTTTTCCTAGCTCATTAGTCTAATAACTGTAGTTTGGTCGGGGTACAATTAAAAGGGATTGCGTAACCATGTAAATACTCTCTAAAAGTTGATGCTTCATTACATTATCATAATAACTGAGTGCCCAAGTTATAGTATAGGCATATGCGAACAATGAATAAACTAACAAGAATTAATACTGAAGACAAACACTTGACAAGCAAAATAAATAGTTAATAGGAAGTGATCAACTGAAATACAATTTCAAGTTTTTCAAGTTCCATGCTCTTGGAATGATCTGCCTATCTAATTTCTCAAGTTAATATGCTTTACTCACCACAACTTCTCAAATAGAAACTACTTCTTCTTAGTTTGTCGAGAGCTTCCTTTGGCTATCTTGTAGCCTAGTTGCTTCAATTTTGTGGCATACTAGATCTTTAAGCTGAAAAACTTTATGCTTCACCTTCTTATTATAATATTACGTAACTCTGTGTTGATATGATCTCAATTCTATATCTTACTATATCGTATATCTCCTCTATTATGTCCAAATTAGCAACGAGGCCAATTTGGTTAGCCATGACATCGAAACCTTGCATGTGCAAATTTGGAAGCTCTAAGTTAATCAATCTAAAAGGGTCTCATCTTTTGAAGTGAAAATTTGGAAGCTCTAAGTTAATCAGTCTAAAAGGGTCTCATCTTTTGAAGTGCAAATTTGGAAGCTCTAAGTTAATTAGTCTAAAAGGGTCTCATCTTTTGAAGTCTTACGGGTAGTCTTATAACCCCATAAGATATTTGGAAGCTATTTAGCCCACTTATCCTTTGCTTAGTCTATTCTCTGCTTTAGATTATACAAGATAATCTTGTTTACAACTTCAACTTGATCATTGGTTTGTGGATGTACAACTGATATGTAATTTAACCAAATGCTATGTTTCTCACAAAAAGCTTGAAACTTGTCATTGTTGAACTTTGGGCCATTATTGATTGTAATCATGTAGGAAACTCTAAACCATGATATGACAAAGTTGAGCATAATAAACTTCCATTATCTTAAGGCCTTTGGGAAGGGTCCTATAATATTTAACCTCCATTAGGCAAAAGGCTATATTTGGTTATATGTTAAAGCTCACTAGTAACTATACAATCAATTATTTTATGCTTTTGGCATTGTAGGCAATATACTAGACTTCTAGCATCCTCTTTCATGTAAGCCAATAATAGTTAAGTCTAAGTGCTCGAATGTACAACTTTAGAATCTCATATGATTATTATAAACTCCTACATGAAGCTTAGAAAGGGACCTACAGTGCTTCCTTAGAAGATAGGTAGTGGAAATAGGGTTGACTATAGCCGCACTTATATAATTGGTTGTCAATCATCATATAATTTGTGACTTAATAAATTAATCTTTAAGTTTCTTTTCTATCTACAGGCATAATTCCATCCTTTAAATAATCAATGATTGGATCCATCCAAGATTCTCCTTTACAGTAGGCCACACTTCAAAACATTTGTTGGCGAGCATTTTCAGACTCTTGGTAGGTAAGGTGATGGGAATCAGGCTACCAAAGCTTTGATCCACAGCCAAGCCCGAGGATTAGAGGGGCTGGCATGATGAATCCTTCATTTTAACCAACCCCTATTGAGACCTAGTACTTCCTTGCTGAGTCATCTTTAATGTCGTACCGTATGACCACCCATTCTTCTATAGTATGTCGAGTTGATGATTACTCTCAAGCATTAAGCCGATCAATTACTCGACATCTTCCTTACCAAGAAGTCGAGAGAAAGAGTTCGAACCATCTACGCCATCCCTACTTAGACAAACCTATCTGTCCGTACTTTTTGTCCGCATCTCCTAACAACCTCGCCAATGCAGCATCGCCACGTGTATAGTATCATATGTAAAATCTATAGCACCAATGATTATTTTCCTTATATATTCATTTTTACCTTTTGTATTATGTCCATTTCTTCTTTAGAAAATATCCTTTTTGTCTTTTCTCTTTAGGGTAAGTTACCCAAACTTGCAGGTATAAATACCCTTGTACTTGTAGCTGTAAAAGAGGAGAGATTATATTTAATGCACTTTTGAGTACTTTCTTCCTTATGTAAACGCTATTGTTTACGCTCGGTGTCACTCTTATCCTATCCCTTAAGCAAGTTCAGGTGGCGAGCTACCTCATTGGACCAATTTGTGCATCATATTAAATTATGCTGCGAGTCTTCAGAAGTTCCATTGGTGCGTCATATCCTTTAAAATTGTTCATGAGTTTTTGCTTACTATTTCATTCGTCATTTTTGCCTCCTTTCATACCTTTCCCCATTAACCTTTTTTAAGCATTTTGCAAGCTTAGACCCATCCAGCGATCGACCTTATCTATTCTTGGTTACGGTTCGCAACACAAGGACTCAATAAAGAGTTGATCATTTTAATTTGATAGGGATGTTAAGGCTAAGATGGATAATTTGTTAGCGACTACATTCTATACTCGAGGTACTTTGATGATATCGAAAGATAAGAATCCTTTTGTGTACTTTCATACTACTGACAAGCACTTGCTCACCACTTTACCCTTTGCAGCATACTTACCCTTCAGTTATTGGACTATTAATTGGGAATCAAAAAATACTTATGGCTTCTTCGTTTTAACCTTTTTAGCAAGCCTCAAAGTAGCTACCAATACTTCATATTTTGCTTTGTTGTTATTAGCTAGGAATCTAAACTTGAGCGCATTCCGAACCTTAAGGTTATATGGTCCTTGTAGTATAAGACTTACTTTACATACTTCTTGTATTAAGGAGCCGTCCACATATATGTTCCCTTATGGCTTTTCAACAAGCTTGACATTATCTTCTTCTCTCGTAAATGCTATAACAAAGTCTATGAGGACTTGTTCCTTCAGAGTTGTCCTTGCTCGATATTGAACCCTATATGCAATTAATTTAAGTGCATATTTCATCATGCTAACCTGCTGAGTTGTGGTTTTGTAAGGCTTGGTGTAACAGTTGGTCGGTAAGAACAATAACTTGATAAGCTTCAAAGTAGCTTAATCTTTCTTACGACCGTGACTATGACCAGGACGAATTTCTAGCTTTTGAAGAATAGTTGGTCATTTGTATACCTTAGTTCTAGCTTTTAAAGAACATGATTGACATAATAGATTGGTCGGTGCTCTTTCCTTTCAACACGCACTAGAATATAAAAAACAACTCACCATTAATTGACAAATACAAAAACAATTCCTCTCTCAGGATAGGGCTTTAATAGTACAGGTGGAGATGACAAAACTTTCTTCAACTCTTGAAATGTAGCTTTTCACTTGCTAATCCACTTAAATTACTTGGGGTTCTTTAGGACCCTGAAGAACTTGATACATCTATTTTCACTTCTTAAAACATATCTCTTCAATGCTGCAATTTGACTTGTCAACTCTTGTTCTCCTTTTACTAAACTTGGGGACTTCGTATCCATTAATGCTTTCATTATATTTAAAATGGATTTAATTCCCCACTTAGTCACCATATAACCTAAGAACCTTCTAGGGTAGCCCTAAAGACACACTTATGGAGATTTAATTTTATACCATACCTTTTTAAAGTATCAAAAGTTTCTTCTGGGTTAGCAAGATGACAGCCTTTTTCCATACTCTTTGTAATCATATCATCAACATAAACTTTCACATTGCGATGAATTTGAGGTTTAAACATCCATGTTACTAACCATTGGTAGGTTGCTCTAGAATTCTTCAAACTAAAGGGAATCGTACTATAACAATACATACCAAAGTTAGTAACAAACAAGTTGTGTACCTCATCCTCCTTTTTCATCTTAATTTAGTTATAACCAGGAAAAAAAAAAGTCTATAAAGCTTAATAGAGCATGTCTTGATGTTGCATGAACTAGTTAGTTAATTTTCGGCAATTGAAAATAGCCCTTGAGGCAGGCCTTATTCAAATCCATGAAGTTAATGCACATATGCCACCTATCATTTGACTTCTTGACTAACATGCAGTTAGCTAACCAAGTGAAATAAGGCTCTTCCCATATAAAGCTTACTTTCAAAAGCTTTTGTACTTCCTCTTCAATTGCTGCTTGTTATTTAAGGGAAAAATGCCTCTTCCTCTATTAAATGACCTTAGCATTGGGATCTATCTTAAGCTTATGCATCATGAACTCTCTAGGTATGTCGGACATGTCAAAAGGAGACCATGCAAACACATCAGCATTCATTTTAAGGAATTGTATCGATTCCTTTTACAGCTTAGGAGATAGAGATTTTCAAATTCAAGTTATCTTCTATGTCTCTTCGGTTCTTTCATCTAGTTTCTCTATATCCCTAGTGTTTCGATTTGGGTCTATCTCAATGTGGACACTTTGCATTTAAAGGCTTTCAAATATAAAGAACTTGTGAGTTGTTGGTCTTCTCAGCATACTCCTACTTTAATAGGAGTTGGGAACTTAGCCTTAAGATGTGTTGTGGACAGCACTGTGCCTAACAAGTTTTGACTTAGTTAGCCTACAATAGTATTACAAGGAGACCAACATTTCACAACTAGAAAATCAACTTTATCTTTTGCTACATGTCCATAATCTCTTATCTAGATAGGGAGAGAAATTGCCCCATATTGGCTAATTATTAAAGCCATGCAAATTATGGTTGTAGGATCTCAATTATGTCTTGAATTGAGGCTTTATTTGGTCAAAAGCATGTTGGAAAATTATATATGCTAAACTTCTGGTGTTTATAGGGATCTTCTTGATTTCAAAATTTGCAATCCTTACGCTGATAACTAATGTGTCATCATGGGGTGTTAGATGTGTCTAAAATATCTTTCAAAGAAAGAGATAGAGTTATCAACCTTCAACCTCTTGCCTTGTACATTATAAACATATCAAAGGCATTAGTCGATCACATAAAGTAAGACCAGCTTATATTAGAGGGTCCATTGACAATGGTTTTGATCACACCATTTAGGGCCCTATCATTTGTGTTATTACCATCGTATCTATCATTCCCTCTAACTTGATTAGGTCGCTCATTACGATCTTGGTCATTCCTTCTTCTCCGAGTTAGCTAGTCTAGATTTTTAACATTATGGGTTAAGAATTTCCTCATATATCCTCTTTGGATGTCATCCTCTAATTCATTCTTAAGTTAAATGCACTCATCAGTGTTGTGAACATTATTACTGTAGAAGTCACAATACTTGTTTGGATATCTTCGAGAGGGATTACCTTTCATCTTCTCAAGCCACTGCAAGATTCTCTGATTTTGAACTTCCATTAAGATGTTAGACATGGGCTGATTGAGGGGAGTACAAGTAGAACATGTTGCAATTTTCGGTTGCTATCACTATTACTTCCCCTTAATGAACAATTGATACAAGCACCAAATTGATCTTTTATGCTTGTAGAGTTCTTGTCATTCTTGTGATCAAATTTGTTTAGGTTGATCTCATGCCAAGCTTTAATATTATCCTCTTGCTTTTTATAGGATGTAACTTTTGCCTTAAATTTAGCAAAAGCCTTAGGTTTACTTTTGGCTAATGACTTGAAAAAGTCACCATACAACTTTACTCCATCTATTATTGTGTTCAAAGCGACACTAATGTTAAGCTTTGGAATCTAAACCATCCCTGCCATGAACTATGCTAGATATTCTAGAGTGGACTCACAAGCTTTTGCTTAAAGATTTAAGAATCCTTAACTGGCAGCTTACTTGTAAGGAGGTATTGTAGAAGCTATAAGATCATCAAAACAAGTTATTCTGTTGGGCATTAAATGCTTTAAACATATACTTACGACATTTCTCAAAGTCGATGGAAATGCTTGATACACAACTGCAACACTTTAGCCATGTAACTTAGCCAGAGTATGAAGTACTCTAAGTGATCTTTTGATCTTTGGTTCCCTCATATGTGTCAAACTGTAGAAGTTTGCCATGCAAAGGAACTACTTTCTCTAAAATCTCCATGTTGAAGGGGCTCTTCTTTAAGATAAGCCTTTTACTAGGTGAAGTAGGAGAACTAATATGTGATGGACCAACACATTATGATTGCCGTGGAGCTTTTCCTTTATTAGATTTTTTAAGAGCAAGAGCCTAAGTTTCACGAACTACTTTGGCTTACTTAATTGCTTGTTCAAGATAATAGATAGAACCATCAGAATCCTATACACTATCTTGAGCATCTTACTTATGATTTTGGTTTGGCAATATAATTTCACGTACCAATCCCAAAATCTCATCATTCCTTCTTGCTAACTCGTAATTCTCTTTTGCTAAGTCGGTATAGAGTTGCTCTAACCTAGCAAGTTGATTAACTTCTAATTGATGTTATCTACCCTCCCCCTAGTTGTTAACAGGTAGCAGCACTAGCAACATTTTTTGTCATTCTTGCCTTAATTACCATTGTGGTGTAATAGTATGGAGGTTGCTAAAATGTTATTAGTTGAATTTAGATAGAGATTGTGATATGCAAATGAACAAACTTAAGGTTGTAAGGGGTATTAAGGTAATTCGGCATTGCCATTCCGATACTTAAGTCAAATGAGTATTTGAATGTATAAATATAAAAGAAAGTGAGTAGTAAGGGAATCTAGATACCCTTAGAGTGGTAGTCTTCACATATTTATAGAAGCTTATCTAAAAACTGTACAAATGTAGTTGAATTGCCTTAGATATATGGCTTCTAAATTAGAGCATATGCTAATCGTGGGGTCTAAAGATACTTGTATAGTTACCAATACAAGTAACCATCAAATTATTCATGCTCTTATTTGAATATTTGAATTATGTAGTCTAGAACTTAGTGATTTGGCCTTAACAAACCTTAGCTAGCGAGGGCATATGAGTTAGTGAAGCTCCAAGAACAGGTTGGCTGGAAAGATGCTGACTTACTGATACAGGTTAAATCTAGAATATCATAAGATATGATCAGGAGTATAGTCATTAATTTAGGTGCAGCACTTGACCTAAAATATGTTGGCATTTTGCTAAGCATTCAGTTGTTAAGTTAAAAATCCACTATCAACAGCCCTCTTACAATATGTCCAAATCATACTTTTAAATAATACAAAAATATAATTAAATATATATTAGATAATATTGAGGATATAAATATCAGTATACAATAACTAATGTAGTACTTATATATACCAAATAAAGAACATTACAAAAGTTTATACCTAGTACTGTGCAAACTAAACATAGTATAATATGATTATACTACCATGTACTCCTTATATTTATACTGTCTAATCTTATTTGTTTAGTCCAATTCTTACAAACAAATATTACCTTATTGTTAAAAGCTAGTAATAACCACCATCTTTTGAGACAACCAAAAGAAAAAACAATTTTAACACGTGGATGATAAGAAATACTTAAAAAAAAAAAAGAAAAATGTCTCCCATGGAACAAATATTCCTTAAGTTGAACTAAAATCTTATAACCTTACTTATGGTAAAATCATAACAAACATAATTTTGTAAAGCTTCCAAAAGAAAGGAGGCATCAGTATGTTTGGAATTCCATAATGTATATTCCTATATAAAACCTATTAAGTTTGTATCTTCTTCATAAGTGACAAAGGTAAGACTTCTTCTTCTTCCTCTCTCTCTCTCTCTCTCTCTCTCCCTCTCTCTCTCTCTCCCTCTAAACTCATTAACAAACTTAAGCCTTCTTTTACCACACTAAATCTTGAATCCATCATTACTAATCTTAATATCTGCCGATCCATCATTACTAATCCTAAATTTGATTTTTTTTTTCTCCTACCATCCTCATTAGGTATTATGATTCCACTACCATAAATTCACTTTTGTAGATATGATTTGTTTGAGAATTCATGCAATCAAATTGATATTAGTTTGTTAGTATAATTAGAATAAGCATTTTTAAATATTTTTGTTATTTTGATTTTTCTTTTTGTTTTCATCCTTTGTACAAGTGGTTCTTAATCGTAAATGGACTACTTAGTCAATAATTGGAATAAACCCTATTGGTTAGTTCTTAAACTAACTTTAAAACCAATGGTTCCTTAGTAAGTTCCACTAGTGTTGCCGCTTACTCTCCCCCTCCCCCCCCCCCAACTAAAAAAAAAGAAAAAGAAAAAGAGAGAGAGAAAGATAGATAATATATACTCTTTGACTATTTTACTTGTATAAGCACAACAAAATCATTTACGCACATGCATAAGGATAAACACAACATAATCACCCATGCCTAAACCCCTCTTCTCATTTTCTATAAATGCAAAGCATCACCACCACGCCTACCCCAAAACATAAACACAAATGAGCTTTTAGAGTAGAGAACCACATCAACACAAGCACATACATACATAAACAAAGGTTGTTCTACTCAGTCTCTCTTAGTCTATTTTTATGTCATGCTACATGTATCATCCCTTCATTTTGAAATTCTTAATAAAATGAAGCAAATGATAAGAATGGAGGGAATATAAAGGTTAAAAGTCAAAGAGAGATAAAGATGAGGATTCTTGTAATGTTTTATTCATTTCACTTAAGGTGGAATACGATATTTACAAAATTTGAAAATGTATTAAAAATTTTGTGAGAAAAATATGAATTGTAATTATTTATATTATGAGTTTGATTTGTTCCATTAGTATTGATCATGGGAATAAACCCTCATGTAATTTGTTCTTTCTTACACTCAACTTTTAATTGTACTATCCTGGGAAAAGAAGAACAAAAAAATTGAATTGTCCTATTAGAACACTGAAAAACAAAACTAAACGAAGTCGCCCACTCTTCCATAAGCACCATGCCATTACATTTAATGCGGCATGAGGGTAATGTGTGTAAGAGTGCCTATGACTAGGTCTTACTGTAACTTGGATAGGTCCTTCGAAGCTTTGAAGGAAATGTAATTAGGTTTGGATGCTTGGGTAGAAGGTAAGTGATCTGTGAGTTGCGTAAATGGATATGATGCACCACTTAAACAGTAGAATCCAAGTTAAATGGTTGCTTGCCATAATCCTTACTTAAGGGATTAATAGGAGCTGAAAGGGCCAGGTTTCTCATAGAGGAGAGGTTCTTAAGAATGAGAAGTAGAAATTAGTATTTCATTAATATTGGAAGAAAATGTGTTTACAATGTTTTCTGTAATGGGGATATTTATACCCACATTGTTGGGGTTACATGACATCATTAACATTTACTAAAAGGAAAAAACTAAAATGTACAACCATATTACAAACGAAAGGGAAAATCTATAATCATTATGTAAAAAGAACATTCTGGTGCCAAAGTGTACAAAATCAGGTAATGAGACAAGTGTCACTCGGAGATAGGCTTGAGGATGCATTGCATAACGGTTGTTTATCCATCTTGATAAGGTTGGTGGTAATGGAAACTCTAAACGGCTTAATATTTATTCCTCAACTATTATAGGCTTACAAGGTAAGGTGGTCTCTAAATTAGGTCAACAGTGAGAGTTAGGAGTTCTTGAATAGTTCGGACTGACATTGCTCTGCATTAAGATGACACTTCGCTTGTCAGAGCTTTGATACATGATTGGATCATCTTAGCAAATCAGGTTAGCTTCTTTTGGGCTTAGGTGATGGATGATAATCCGATAGACCATGTTGGCTAAATTAGCTCGAGAGCGAATGAGGGGTCCTTGGGACTAATTTCTATCAATTACTGTCATTCCTCTTTAATCTTTCATTTCTTAGTCAACCTTCCTTTTATTTCTTCCTTTTTCTTAGTAAGAATTCAAAGAAATCTACCTTACAATATGCAAATCTCATGCTACTCATAGAAATTTTGAGTGGCTTTGTCTATTGAAGATAAATTAGATGAAATTGCAAATAACTCTCATAAACTTTGACTTAGATATGGATTGACCTACTGAACATTCAAAATACACTTTAAGACTTCTTAAGCTTTAATAAATTGGCAACATAAACAAAATTTCCTTTTTTAGTTAGAAAAGGCACACTATTATCAAAGTTTAAGGGAGCTTAAAGCACATTTTAATAAGTTTATAGAGTATTTGTAGACTAAAATCAAAGTTTAAGAGGATTGTTTTTAACTTATGGGAGTTATTTGCTAATTTATCAAAGTTTAGAGTCTTAAAATACACTTTAAAAGTTTAGGGGGTTAATCTGCACCTCACTCAAAGTTTAAGGAGGTTATTTACATTTTCCTCAATAAGTTAAGTAATACCTTTCCTCAAATGTTCTTAGATTAACAATGTGTTAGTGATACTCATAGGATTGGTTTTTTCTTTTGAAAATTACAGCACCATTCTTCCTTATTTTGGTGCCATCCTACATGAAGAAGTTGTTAAGCTCAATCACTTCCATTCATGTATATTTCTTTGATTTCCTTAGTAATAATTAGTTGTTTAGAATAATCTTAGTTAGCATCTCAAGCGAATTGAAGTGTAGAGTAGTTAATAATCACTTACCTTTTGATTTACTTGTGTTTCATGAAAGAAACATAACTTAAATGATGTTGCATGTTGTTGCCCTTAATCATTTAAGACCCAAAATGAAGTTGCATATGGATATTTAATAGTTGTCTAACTATCTCTAAAGCTTAAAAACATAAGCTTGTCAAATGTGCTTGTTTAGGCATTAATAGTAAGAATTTTCCTCAAAAATTCAAATCGATTAGCTTGGGAAATATACTTAAACCACCCTTATGATAGTGGTAAAGAGGATAAATGAAGGTATGGGTGTGGTTCAAGATCCAATAATAACAAATGAATGAAGTACAATGGAGTAAGAAACACCAATGTTATAGTAACTACACAATCCGGTTGTATACTTATAACACATTTGTGAATGGTACCACTAAGAAGCTAATTTAAATTTGACTCCTACTTTAGGTAAATTAACTAAATTCTAGGTTGTTTATAAGATAAATTTAACCTTAAGAAAGTTTAAGACCTTACGTGAACTAATATAGCTTCACTACTACACATAAATGTGAATAAGTGAATTATATGGTTAAGTTTTATATAACCCCATGAGGTAGCACACCTATATAATGTTGTCCAATAAGAATTAGATGTCTATGGATGTTGGGAAATAATATTGCATAAGTGAAATTTAGGTTTTTAACATAGAACTAAAAGGAAGAAGTAGACAAATCATATCTTACTTAAGATTGAACTCTAGGGTACCGCTATATTGGTTGAAGGTTTTGAGCACCTAAATGAACTCTACTTAATAAATTAAAATGCATCTGGTAAAAAGAAAATGTCTAATATGATGGTTTGATAGTTGAAAACTAAATAAGAGCAAAAAGGGGCAAATTAGAAATATAGGGGAGAATGGATCGTATGACAAACATATGACCTATTTTAAGGCAAATGAGGGTAGGTATGACCCTCAAAATGTCATGATTTACAAAGTAGCAATCTCCAAAACATTTCTTTAACACTTTAGAAGGTCAACCTTTGAGAAAATGCTCT
This sequence comes from Lumnitzera racemosa, assembly GCA_024138005.1. Taxonomy (NCBI): domain Eukaryota; kingdom Viridiplantae; phylum Streptophyta; class Magnoliopsida; order Myrtales; family Combretaceae; genus Lumnitzera; species Lumnitzera racemosa. Next base: position 53,001,384 of record JAMXBC010000011.1, on the reverse strand, counting down.
AAAGCACTAAACCTTAGTGCATCAAACCTTAGTTTATTCATGAAGACTTCACTAATGAGGATTCTTTTTGTGTTTTCATCTAGGAAGTGAAGAACAAGTAGTGAACTAGAGTAAGAAAGGGGTTGAGTGCGAGCTATATAGCTAGAAGAAGGTAAGTTTCTTGAGCTTGATAAAAGATTAATGAAGGTTTAGGTTCTATTCTTCTATATATCAGCTAACAAATGGGTTTTCTTCAAATTGTTTAAGAATATCTTTATTACCCTTGGTAATGATGACCAACTGTAGGAATGGACTCATAGAGCTAAAATTCTTAAGGTAAATTGATATCCTTAGAAGAAATTAATTTATTTGATGATTATGAAGACTAATTTATAAGGTTAGAGAAGAGTTGTGTTAGAGGCATTATATAATGTTTATTTATTTATTTTTTAGTGAAAATAAACCCTTAAAATTGTAAGTTGTTGGTGCCACTTGGGTGATGAAGTTTCTTGTGTTGTGGTTGTTGAATTTCAAGAAGAGTACTTATTTTGATGACTAGATGCTAGATAAGACTTAGGCTCTTGATTTAGGGAGTTGGTTGATTTAGATTCCCATTTTCTTTGAATAACGTGGTTAACAAATGGATTTAAGGGCTGAACTAATGAGTTTATATGTTAAATTAATGATTAAGATTAATAATCTAGGTCTTAAACAAACATTCGATAAGTTTGATTATGAGTTAGGGCTTTGTCATGACTTTTAAGGTGGTTAATTTTTTATGCCAACCTTATTAAAATTATAGAAGCATATTCGATTTGTAATGATTCTTGATTTTATGACATGATTAAATAATGGATCTAATGATGCATCTTACACTAAATGAAGCTTTAGAAGTCAAATAATGTAAGAGAAATCAGTGATGTGCTAATTTGGATTCACCAAGTGTTTAGGATGACAATTTATCATGTACAAGTTATATGAAAGAAATTTCCAATATGTATTGTACATAAGTGAGGTAGAATTATTATGAAAGGATGGACAATTGATGGCTTAATTGATAACTCTATGAAAGTGTATTGTACAAAATGAAAGGGCCAAGTGGTCTCTCTTATGAATTTTGTGCTGCCACACTTTAGCCATATTCATGTATAATTTTAATTTGGAATTGTGATTTACAAGTTAAATGTATTAATATGATGAACTAGATAACAAATCATAGATTACATGATGTAACATAACTAAGTAATGCATAAATATTTGTTTACATGCTAGTTAGAGCATATAAAATGGGCTTTAATGTTGATTATAATATGAAGATGCAAACTTTATAAGAGATTAGAACTAATAAGACATAAAGCTATAAAGTCTACATGAGTTAAAGCCTAATAAGACTTAAAGGTGTCGACTTTATTAAATTTGGAACTAAGGGAGATAATTGGAGGATATGTTGGAAGATAGCTTAATGTTAAACAGTGGCTTAGAAGCTTAGAAGATGAGTCAAAGGTTTTGTTGAATAGGTTAAAATTTAAAAATGAGCCTCAAAGGGTAGATTAGGGGATAAGTCAGAGGGTGCGCTTGAAAAGTTCAAATCAAGATAAAACTCAAAGGATAATTCAAAGGATATACTTGGACAAAGGTGGTTAAATCTCACACTGGTTCGTTCATATTGCCTAACAAACCAGTTATAACCTCATTTGCAAGGTAGCTTCACTTATCATCCATAATTAGAATTAGATAAACTAATCTAATAACCTAAGCAATTGGTTTGATTCTAAACCATATAAAAAATAAGTAAAGTAATAATGAAGGAACCAATAAAACAACAATTAACCATAGTCTTTTGATTGGACCAATTAAACTAACTAAATAATGTGGGCCCTAATTCTATTCAAAGGTAATTAGACCCACTATTTAAATGACATAAAGCATATCAAGAGAGACTTTAACATAAACTAACAAGACGTAATTGCATTATATCAATCATAAAAAGCTAATACTTCATAATTGTTCAATTAGCTTGCAGGTAGAATTATGGCATGTACCTCCCTTTCCCATTCAAGACACCTTTGGTAGGTACGTAGTGACCTTATGTCTTACTTTCTAGAAACTAGGATTATACTGGACTAATACTTAAACTTGACTTAATGATTATTTTGTGCTGCTTGTTTTTCATCATTCGACTTAGTATGACAATACCCTTAGACTAGGTTATGGCTACGATTGTAACTTTAAGGGGATACGGTAGATTGTACTTGACTGTTGCGATAGTGTAGTGAGTTGTTGAAGGCAAGGATTGTAGGATTCTCATATAGTTCTTGCGTAGATTTTAGGAGGGAATTGCATATATAAGCCCCATTTTTCTATGGTAGAGATGGACCCTATTTTAATGCCTATTATGGTGGGGTTAGAACCTATCCCTTAATTGTTTGCATTCATGAGTACTCTCATGCTGCTTGCTTATAAGTTTAATAATATAAATAAATAAATTGCTTGCTGTATTAGAATAGGCCTATGTGACATGTAATGTGATGATTGCGTTTGCTATTGTACTGGGTTCACATGAGCTTACCCTTTTATTGCTTTTTTAGGTGATGATGATATGTCTATTGAGTTTAGATACGATCTCAACTTCAATACTTACTAAATCTTATGGAGATGTTAGGATATTGTTGGTAATTTGGGAATTGGAGACACATAGTTTAATTCTAAATTCTATTACGTTTCCACTCATTATGATTTAAATCTTAAATAACTTTTGGATGATTGTAATTAAATCTAATACTACTAAATTTCCATCGCTATGTTTTAGCAACTCCATCTAAGAGGCTATATAGGTAGATGGCTTAAATGCCTTGTATTGGAGAGTTGATGGCTCATAGGATGTATGGATGAGGTATAGATGTCTATTGTGATGTGTTGTAAAATAGGTTTCTCTTTTGTAAATTTATGGAATGTCCAATTTATAGACAATACTTTGTTGAGTTTTCTAAAATTTTCGAGACTTAGGCAAATTTTTTCAGAACTTAATCAAATGATTCCATGAAATAAAAATGGATAAATACCTACTCTAATTTAGATGCCTTAGAGTATAGTACTTAATTGGTACACATGGCAACTGCTGTGCTACTAGTAGATTTGGTAGGCTTAGAATTATGAAAAGAATATTAGTATAAAGGGGTAATTAGATGCTTAGCTAGTAGATTAGGCAAATCTTAGCAATAACAAAAGGTTGCCAAGCAACTTAGGATTGGTAGGATCATAGGGAACTAAATTGTGATAGTTGACTTCTATCAAATGAAACATAAAAAATTTTTGCACCTTCTACAACCTTTTGATTTTTAGTAACATTCAAAAGTCTATCTCGGCATATTTTCATCTTAAAACTTGGACAACAAGGTCTCAAATTAGTTTTTAAACTATAAGCTTGCTACCTCCCCTAACCCCAAAACCCTTACCATAAAAAAAAAAAAAAGAGAGACAAAAAACTATGAGGCCCTTGTACTAACTTTTGCTTGCTTTTCATGTCCATTGATTTTGGGTTGGCTACCATATGCACATACAACCTTAAAATTTAGTGAAACCAATTCCTAAAGTTCCCTAATATCCTAAACTTATGTTTCCAAATGGTTAGAAAGAAAATCTATCTCATATTGATAAGTTTTTTTTGCACTAATTTCCATATTTATCTATGAAACAATGCATTGGAACATCTACACTACAGTGGGAGTAATAAAACAGCCTAACAACCTTTTGAATTGAAACATTGTTTTGTTTAGAAATGTTAGATCATAAGCTAATACCATAGATAAACTTATTTTTTTTCTTATCACAAAGTAAACCTAAACCACTCTTAAAGAATATGCATCTTGCTATAAGTTAAATGTAAGAAGAACATAATGGCTTAACTATTTGATAGTTCTAAACTGTATATAAAAATAAACAAGAGTAATGAGTATGTATGGCCTATCTTAATTCTAAATTTGTACATGAATAGGAACGGAAAAGACTAATTAGACTCTTAACAAATAATTTAGCTAACCTTAGTTAGTGATAAAGGTAATTGAAGCTAGTTAAGGTCCACTGAGTCGTATGATACTTAGCATACATCATATAAGCTACTCTATGATACCAACACGTGACATGAAGAGAGCATAAATGATGGAGTCTTGCTTGAATACTTAAGCCACTAATGTTAAAGGCTAGATACGTCTAGACTTTAAGTGAAACTCAACAACATAATTGAAGAGAAAGAGAATGAAATAAAGATGACTTATGGTTGAATTGAGCACGTATAGAATTTGTTTAGGGTGATTGCGCTCTACCATGTAAAGTGCTTATAATCAATAAGCAGACTATAGAAATATAATCCAAACATGTAAAGCTTTGTAGCAACTGATAGCAAAACAGCCATGGTAAAACACAATAAAGCTGTGAAATTAAAATAGAATATAAAACTCATGAAATCAACTCTGACCATTGCTTTCAATCTTCTACATTGTATTCAATATTGTTGGATAAGAATTTAGTTACACTTAATCACCTCTTATCCTTTGATGATGTCAATAGAACCTTTAGGTTTTCTCAGTTTTATCAAACTATGTCAATAGAGTATAAAATGAAACAAATGACAACTAAGAGACTATATGCCCTATTTTATTCATTTAGTTGCTAGCTAACGTGTTTCCATCAAACATGTTTAATGGATAGTAACTTCTTTCAAAATAGAATTCCTATAATATTGGGATTTAACATCGCATGATATTGGTGATTCCTTATCATGTTGGACCACTAAATAAGGAATATTCCTACATTCTCTCACTTAGTCTACATATGTTACCAATTATCACATACAACTCAGTAGAACCTAATCAAGAAATAAAATACATGAATTATGGTGATAGGTCCTCTAATAATTGAGTCCTATATTCCATGTATCATATTTCTAAAAGTATATATGTATGGTAAAAGATATAAAAAAATTTAAAAAATATAGAAAATAGTAAAAGGTATAAAATTTTTAAAAAAAGATGTAAAACACCATTGAAATTCAACATATGATATATTGTAAAGTACAACTATATATAAGGAACTGCTATGTAAGTTTTGCATGCATCATATTCAAGAAGCTTAAATTCATACAAGAGATTGGGATATTTATGATGAGTTACTATAAGTACTTAAAATTTTTTAGGATGCTACTAGTACTTTTTCTCAAGTGTACAGGCCTAGTGTGCATTGTTTCATAATGAGGGTTGTCAACATAGTTGCGACTTTGCTTGATGCGCATCAGAACCCAATACTGAAAATGTGTATCATTGAGATGGTGGAGAAGTGGCTACAATATTATAGGGAAATTCCTTTCATCTATCTTATTGCTACTACTTTAGACTCGATGTAGAATAGAAGTTTTTCATGACTATTTGAATATATACTATCAGACTAATGATAACCTTTTTGATGCGCAATATATATATGCTATAAGTGCAGCAAATGAGCTTCATCGAGTGACATACAAAATGAACGCATTGTTCTAGCATTTCTTCTACATATACGGTGGGCAAGCTGCAGTTACTCCATCTCCTTCCCCAACAATAAACAATTACTCCTTTACGGGGGAGAAGCTAGAAAAAAAGTTAAAACGGCATAAGTTTCGAGGACAATAGATAGAGCGACATCACTATTTGAATATCAACTTTAAGTTTATCGACAATATTGGTATCTGCGACGTCGACATTCTTGAGTGGTGGAAATTGCATAGAAAAACATATCCAATCTTATTATACATAGCTCAACATGTTCTCACCGCCCCAACCTCAACAGTGGTAATAGAGCAGGTATTTAGTACTGCTGGACTTATTCTCAATGACCGTTGTGCTTCATTGAGCCCCATTAACATGGAAGCTATAGCCTGCAACGAAGATTGGTAGAAAGCAACTAATAGAGAACATGAGCCAATGGGGACTTCCTTTCAGGAAGATGAATACTTCAATGACTTCAATTGCTTGGGAGGAAGTCGCAGGTTCGCTCCATAATGGAGCGACCTACAATGTGATAGTGGTTAGCACTTACAATTTTTCTTCTTTTTATTTTACATATTTAACACTTAGATTAGATTAATTTTTTTTAAGGAAAAAAAAAACCCATAATTGCCATTTTTTCAAATTTAAGAGTTAGGAATATAAGTTAATTTTGGAAATTGAGAGTACTGGAATAAAAACCAATTTGTACTGTAGGACTTTTTACCAAAAAAAAAATGAAATGGCTATACATGTAAACATGACGGGTTGTCTCGAATGTAAAAATAACCAACAAACTAATTTTTTATAAATAAAATAAAAATTATATTAGAATTACAATGATCTAATTCAATGTAATGGATATGTAGGCAACTATTAAAGCAGCGTGACTAAAAAAATTTACTTTTGCAGGTTGTTTGAAATAGAATAAGCGCATCTTTATTACATCTCGTATACAACACAATTGCCAATGTATGGTACAATACTAATATGTGATGTAATATTATATAAATGTTAATTATCAAATGGAAGTTTTTTTTTTCCATATTTTAAATTCAGATGGATTAATACACAAATTTCTTATATAGGGATCTACTCGAAAAAATGACACCCCCTTGGAAGAGGTAGGAAAAAATATATGAAAAAAAAAAGGTTCACAAGTCGAACCAATGGACCTTCTTGAACTGGCTTGAAATCAACCTTAGCCAAGCCGATCCCGGTTCAAAGGCCACTAAGCCTGTGACCCAACCAGTCCGAGCTAGGATAGACCTGGCCCTAAGTCTACCTCCACATTTGTTGGATGGTACAATGCACTTAAGATGATTTATTTTACATCTAATGCTACGGTAAAGGTATGATAGTCTTATGTTTAGGCTAATTTTTATGATGCCCTATAACATAGATCTTGAAACTTAGATCAATGGCAAGGCGTTTTATGTTGACTATCTTCACATTATATTTATATGGTAGATTTTTTAATATATATATATATAGTGGTATGTCTATGATCTATTTATTGGTCCTACTCAAACCAAATTGTAATTTGTAAATTCACACACTTACTTTGAGTCAAATCAATCAAATTTTCCATTTAGTTTGGTTCATGATTCAACCAATTTTTTGCCAACTCTTTGGCTTAGTTGAGTTCAATTAGGTTTAAAGGAAGTGTATATTTTTAGTTCTTATTGTTACCAATTATTCTATTTGAGCCTTTAATTTCTTTAAACTTCTATTTGAGTCTTCAATGGTTTTAAAATTTTACAGTATTAGGACTTTTATTATATTCATTGAATTATCTATCAATTTATCATAGGTATTAACTTTCCATTGTAGTTAGCTTAATAAAATGATAATTTTCAATATATTTAATTAAATTATATAATAAAAATAACATTAATATGTTTAATTATATAATAAGATAAAAATAATAAAAGATTTGCATAATTATAATTAAAAATAACAAAAATAGGTTGGAAAAAATTTATGCCAATCCTAATCATGTTGCCAACTATCCTAATGCTAGCAAGAAGCTAACATATGCCTAAGATGCGCAAAATATTTTTTAGATTTATGAAAATCCTACTTTTGTAATATGTTGAGAATGTTAAGGACTTAAACAGAAAAGTGAGTAAACGTTGAGGACTAAATATTTGCTTTGCCCTCTAATTAATTATTATTTTTTTAAATAAAACTCTTATTGTTTGGTATCTTTTATTAAAATTTCTATGTATTTGCAATGAAAACTATCAATTTTTTTGTCGCTATTACTAAAATTTGAATGATTTACGTATATTTATATATCAATTAACAAATATAAGGTGGGAAGTTTCAAAAATTTTTCATACTTTGCCTTTATTCTATAAGAATAGGTGAGAATGGGAATATGGGACAGTTTAACCTAACATCTGCTTTTTTCACTCTTTCCTTATTGGGTCGGGCAAGCCGGGTGCAATGAGCTTTTTTGTATCGTCTAAAGTGCATGCTAGCCCAAAAATCCTGTACCTGTTGGTTCTATATAGAGTGTCTAAGTCCACTTAAGAGAAATAGGAGCACCTTATAAGCTTGCTGGCTTGACTGTTACATCCACTCTTCCATTCTTTTTCCAAAGAAAAACTTCATTTCTGGCATATATATTTTGGAAATCCTTGAAACGTAGGTGTTCAGCTTTCTTTCTTTCTTTTTTTTTTTTTTTCACAGGATATGGTGTGTTACAATTAGCTTAACTAAAACTTTGAACTTCTAATGTGTTTTTACATTTATTATTTTGCTTTTCCCCTTATATGAGGATGTGTAAATAAATAAATATGTGTATATATATCTATATTTATAGTATGAGGTTTATAAAGGTTAATAATTCGTATTATCGTGTTGTGTCTTATTTCCGTGTTTAAATGAATTCTTTTTTAGAATAACTCAATCCATGACATGACTCATTTATTAATTGTGCATAAAAACTTAAACCTGTAACTTAGCGTATTTTGTATCCGAGTTAAATATGTTTATGATTAAAAAATTATAATTAAATCTATAAACTATTTATATATATAAAGGGGAAAAGGCAATAATAATATTTAAATCTTACAAAGAGAAATGACATAATATCTTTATACTTAATATAAAACTACAACACAAAAAAGTTTTAGTAAAACAAAATCTTATAGAATACAGAAAATCCAAAAATTTAAGTTACATAATATTACTAAATTAAGTGAAACTATAAATTAAATGTATGTTGGTATTATTGTTAGTATTGATTTCCAAATTTATCACATTATTTGTTAAATTTTTAAGGGGGATAGTAAAAAAACTTACACATGAGTTTGTAACTTTTTGCCTATTTAAACTATAATACAATAAAAATAATATATAATATTAGTAAATTTAAGTTACATAATATAACCAAATTAAGTAGTACTATGACTTAAATGGATATTTGTATTACTCTCGATATTAAATTTTCAAATTCATTATATTATCTATCAAATTTTAGATAAAAACAGTTAAAAATCTATACATGAGTTCATAATTTTTTACTTATTTTAACTACAATGTAGCAAGAAGAATATATAACTTAGAGTAGCGAATCCGATATCATCTTGACTTGAAAAAAACGATTTGTACAATAAAACGTAAATATAGAAGACTATATATTATGTCTTGTGTTAGGTTTAGTATAGGAGCTTAATTAAAACTTAGACACAAATTTAATCATATTTAAATGGATTTGGCCCATTTGCATCTTATGTAAATTTTTTTCATACATTAATTTATTTAAATTGTATCGTGTTATATCCGATTTTATCATGTCCAAGCCCTAAATTGCAAGCCCTAGTTTATATTTATTAATTAACAATTGAAATGTGGCATTTAGAAATAAAATCCACATTCTTAAATAATGTTGCATTTACAAGCAAAAAGAAAACAACAAATAATAATATTACAATCTCCTTACAATCTACAACTTTACAAGATGATGAATTAATATATCATACCACAAAGTTTAGTGTGCAAAGCTTAACCATTCTAATTAACACTAGGAAATTCTCATATAAATCGAGTCGTCTATGTATCATATGTTTTCAAGCCTTTAGATGTACATGATCCACGTAAAATAGATATGGACACCATAAATTTAAAAGTTCAAAATCTATGATTTATATAGATTGCATGCATAGAAAAATTACTCATCTAGCATATATTTAACTCCAACTCTTCTCTAGGTCTTCTTGAAGAAACAAAGCATTGCCTCCTTATTGCATTACCACTCGCATCCTCCAAAGACATTGAATACGGATTCACAATTGTTCTCTCCATTTTCCTACACGAAATAGACATACACATATACAAACACCCTCTAATCATCGGCTTAAACTTTTCGATTAATTTAAGTACAAGGAAAAAGATAACCCGATATATAACCACCATTCCGCATAAAATTGCAAGATTAATCCATTTGGAATAGCCCATTTCAACTTGCCAAATATCCCTCAAAATTTCCTCCCCTTTTATGATACGTTGTCCTGTTAGTAGATTACCAGGTAGTAATAGTCCTTCAAACTCATTCTTATACAGACCTTGATATGCATACTTATGAAAGGCAATGTAATAAAGTGGGTATCTCCACATAACCCTGGGGAGATCATTTGGTAGCCGAAAGAAACCACCACTGAGCATCATTAGCCCTTGAGTCCCTGCACCTATGATTAGCCCCATCAGGAAATTTGGCATCATGCTTGCAATGATCATCATCAAGCACTCCACTAGCATCATACAAGTGAAGAGAATGGATGCGAAGTAGACAAAGTGCTTGAACCCGGGTTGTAGTCCCACAAGATAATAAGTGATGGCTCCAGGAATCAAGGAAATGAGCAGCAAGAAGGGCATAGATGAAAGTGTATTGGCAAGAACAAATGCGCTGGAACCATAGTGACCATTTAATCTTTCCCTTTCAAACACCTAAACCCATGTAAACATGTGTTGTGAGTTAATTCAAATGAAGTTATCGAGAAACACACATCGTGAGCTAATCTAATATGCAATTTCTACGACATTGTTCATAAAATTTTAGGGAAAAGATCGATGTAAACTTTCTATAAACTCTTAACAAGAATGTAGGAACTCTTGCAAAGTTAACTAGAATAACAAATTACCTTCATGTCCTCGACGAAAGAAGGGAAACCACCAATTGCCAGAATTGTCAAGAAAGAAGCTACAAACATAAGCATTGAACCTCTAGCCTGGAGTGAGTAGAAAGCGAACAGGGGTCACTCTCCGTCTATGCAAGAATGTTATGAAGTTGAATTGATAAAAAGCATTTTGAGAAAAGGAGCTACCTGAATTGAACTAAAACCATTGCCGACTTTGTAAAAGACAGTCCCTAATCCTAAACCCAGTGCAATGTAAATGATAAGGCGCAACCAATAATAGCCCGGATCGCGATACATATTGATATAAGACCTTTTGGTAAGAACGAGAAATTGTGTTAAGATAGAAGCATGGATTTCATTCTCCAATTCATCTCCAACCTGCAATAAATGTAAAGCAACGTTGGATTTATTCTTGATCGTGGGGTGCAAATCCAAGTACATAAAGCAAAACATGACTGTTTAATTACCTGCGTACGTATTTGAGCTATCTGATGCTGAACTCTCTTATACGCATTAGAAGACTTATAAGATTCCACAAACACTTTGATCACTTCCTCTGTTGATAGTTCACCTTCTAAGTCTCCATCTATGTCCTTATAAAGAATGAAAAAGGAAAAGGAAAAGGAAAAGAAAAAAAAGGGAAATCAAGAAAAAAGGCCTAGATATCCCAACAAGAGATATGCAGTGAATTTAATTTAAATGTATATACCTCGTTAAAGTCTGTATTGATAGTTCTCAAGAAGTGATCGGATGGGTTTTGCAAACTTGGGCATGGGAAACCATTCAACTCAAAAAACTACACAGCAAGATAAATAATTATTTCCAAAATAAGATTCACCTATTTTCAAATCATTATAAGGAGAGCAAAAGCTAAATGTAAGATAGTTAACCTTTTCCCTCTTTTTTTTTTTTTTTTTTAAATTTGGTCATCAATAATGGCAAGAAAAAAAAAAAAAAGAGGCTAGGTCATTAATAAATTTTCCACCACAAAATTAAAGCAAAAGTTAGGTCAATAAAAAAAAAAAAAAACTCTCGTTAACTTGAATGTCTTAAACAATAATATTATGAGACTATTTGATAATATGTGGGGTATAAGCTAAAATTTAATATTCAAAATGGAAATTGTAAAAGTACATACCAAGTTCTAGATGATATCACCATTGTTACTTAAAGTGTCTTCTGAATTTTACACCTAAACTTTAACAGTACACGATGACACATTTAAATTGAACTTTAATGTATTAATGTTATAGCTTTCGTTAACTTTCTTTACTTCCATCATTCCATTATACATTTTAATTCAATAATGCTGAATTGAATTAGTATTATTTAGCAATGTCAAAATTTATGTATTAGCAATATTGATAAATAAAAATTCCATTGAGTCTAACATTTAACAATGTTGAATACGGCATATGAAATTGAAAAAACACAGAATGTTTAGGCTTTTGTTATAACATTATCCCCATAAAATGCCAATTAGGATTGACATTATTTATCTAGATGTTCAAACGTTCTCCACCTTATCACATATGTAAAACACAGATAATAAAAATCTATTGCATTCAAATGTATGCACTCATATTTTAACATAAAATGAGATGGTTTAATTACCTCTCTAGCTTCAAGAGAGGGACCAAAATAAACCATTCTTCCCAATGAAAGGAGACATAGATTTTGAAAAAGCCCAAAGACTTCACTACTTGGTTGGTGAATAGATGCAACAACAGTCATGGCATTGATCTTGGCAAGGTTCACAATCCTTCTCATCACATAATATGAAGCTGCGCTGTCAAGTCCACTGGTAGGTTCATCAAGAAACAAAAGCTTTGGCCTTGTTAAGATCTCTATGCAAATGCTTACTCTCCTCTTTTGCCCATTACTTAAACCTTTACTTCCCCATCTTCCTATCCTTGTGTCCATTGCATCTGCTAGACCCATCTCTTTTATAGTTATCTCCGCCCGTTCTTTCTTCGCTGTTAATGACATTGAATCAGGAAGCTGAAGTTGTGCTGAGAAGTAAACGGCTTCTCGCACTGTTAGAGTCCATGTTAGGACATCATCTTGAGTCACGTAGGCCTGTGTACATTTGTAGAACTCCAAATTAGTGATGTGATAAGCAGTAACTTACACTATTACAATTTAATAATTTTTCTTATTTAATTTTCCTACAAAATAATAAAGCATCCTTGCTGAAATTATATAAAAGAAAATCAACATAACTAATTAGATTATGTTAATCATAAAAATTATATTTAAGGTTTTGCATATGTGTTATCTTATTTTTCAACCATGATATAAAACTCAAAGAACTTGAAAATGTGAGGAAATATAGGTTGTTTTAGATGGTCATAATAATGATAGTACTTTAGTCATAATTTTAAACGTGTAATGGTTAATATGATAAATCCAAGTGCTATATCAAAAGGAGACATGACTTTATTAGTATAGACATAGATAAACTCATTTTAAAAAGTTTTGCACATTTTTGTGAAAATAATCCACGAGTTTGTCGCCAGGTTTAGTAAATCTAAAGTTCAATCTCAAATCTCTATTTAATTAAATCCATGAGCAATCATTTATAAATTGATAACATTAGACATAATGTTGAGTTTATATCATAAATTTAAACGACATTTTGTTATAGAATAACACTGAGGTAAACAAATATGCAGATAGTTAAATTATGGTCATTATGTTTGGTGCAATATCCTGTTTTGCATCTACTTGGTGCTTAAGTAATAAACTATTATGTATTAGGTTTGACTTCTTATAACTCCATAAATATGTGGTTACCTATATTGGATAAAGTAAGTGAGAAGCAGAAAACCCAAAGGGCTTATTGAAGGGAATTCATTGCTTGGAGATTAGAGAGCATCCTACTATTGCAGTTACGTTATAATTAACTAATTCAGGCTTGCTCACATTTTCCCTCAATTCTTTTGGGTTTCTTTACTTAAGTTCCATTTGTCTTTCTTCCTCTCGTTAGCTATTTATGTCTTAAAATTCTGTGGTCTATTATCTGTAACAGCAAATTTAGATTTTTATCTTAAAACATTGGTATCAGAGCTAGATTTAGAGATCAAGGATTTTGAGAGTATGTCATTTACACATTAAAGAGAGACAACCAACAATATGCCATTGGGAAGCTTGGCGATTTCATGAATTTTTTATTATGATAAATGTAAATGTGAAAGGTCTTTGATCGGTAGCCGAAGTCCATGAAAGATGATAAATGGGTAGATATGATGAGAAGACCCAAACAATTATTCAGAGTTTGATTAATAGTGTTTTGTAAAAGGTATTACTATGGAGGACGGGTGTGAGCTTATGAAGAAATTGGAGGAGCTACGCATGGTCAATTCTCTTGTGAATCAGCTAACTGGTCTTGAAGCAGAGATTCTTTTCATTTTAGATGAGTGTGAGTCAAGGGTAAGATTTAACCTTGGTTTCGTCATATTAAAATAGAAAAAAACATCTCATGTAATAATCGAGGATGACATGTCTACATGTATTTAATCAACTATTTTTAAATAGTTGTCCTTGAATCGACAAAGCATATCAAACAAATCCAAAAAGTTTTAAAAAAAAAATCAAAAGGGGAAAAAAGGGTATGGTTTCTTTTGGGATAAAATTCTCCCAGGTGTCTGCCTTGGAAATATATTGGCGGTTTTTATTTGGTTCTTTTTGGTGAGTTTGAAATTTAAAACCTCAAGCTAAGCGGTAAAGAAATTTTTTAGGATTGATTCAGTTTTTTATTACACCGTTGAAAAAATACATATAGTTAAAATAAAAATTTATCAAATCTAAATTAACATTACATAAACTATATCAACAAAAGAAATTAATCCATATATTGAATTCTCCTAATTGGCAACATTTTTGTCGATCATTATTCTTTAGTATGACTTGTTGAAGACACTTATTATTGATAACGTAAACAACATGAAAAATAAAATAATATAATATAAATTAAAACAAAGCTCTCACATGAAAGAAAGCGTGGCTCATCAAAATTAAGGAAATTGTGTAGATTGTGACAGCAAAAGAATTAAAGATAATTTTTATGTATTCTTTTAATTATGGTACATTAGTAATTTAGGAATAGTACTGGAAACCAAATGAGATTGGGAGAGACGAAAAGTAGTAATCAGAATATGCTTTAAGTTTTATAATGGACAGATGGGTTTAGGTTTATGGCTCTTTTCTTTTCTCCTTTTCAAATGAGGCAAAAGCTATATATTTAGGCAATTATAATTTTGTGTTATATTAGTTAGCAATTTTTATAGGAGGTGGTACACGAACTCTAGAATCTTATACCCTGGATAACTTAGAAATTAGAATATAATTTTAGGGTGTATACATGGTATGGAGATATATGCATACTCTATCCTATAAGAAAATGTTATAAAAAACTAAAATGACTTATCTTATAATCTTTTACACTCACTAGAAACCTACTTGATGGAGTAGGCAGACTAGGATACAAACTCTAATAAGGTTGCTTACTCACTCTTATGGAAATATTGGCTAGTTTATTTTTAAGCAATTATTTTCATTTTCTTGGTGGAATTTTATCATCATTTTCACATTAGATAATAATATATTATCCTGACTATTATTAGTCATAACTAATATGGCATAATGAAGCCAAAAATATTTTCCAAAAGCAGAAAAATACAAGCAACCATATCGTCTACAATACCTTATATGAATTGACGCAATATATTTTGCTTTAATGTACGTAAATCATGAACAAAAATGAGTAATTAAAAAATAACACCACACTCCCACCGATGTCGTTTTAGCTTCCCATGAAGACGGTGTCTAAGGATCTCGGCCGTTTTAGAGGAAGGTGGCGGTTGGAACAGCGGTGATATGTCGAAATGGCCATAGTTATATGGATGCAAGTGGGCGGCCTTTCATAGAGCTCCCGACTCAATTCAACCCGCTATTTACTCGATAGCATAATAACCTATAGGGTGTCGATGGGTTTAGACAATTTTCATAACCTTATAGGATTTCGGTCGAGCTTTTGGACACAATCAATAGCCAATAGGGAACCTGAACTTGCTAAGATTATTATTTATTATTTTAATTTACTTTTACAAATATACTTTTAAGTTTTCGGTATTTAGTAAATTTTATTCCCATAACCATTACCCAGTCTATTATTTAATATTTAATTAACTTTTAGTTTCGACTTGTTAATTTAAGTTGCTACGTTTAGCTTTTATTTTAGTAGCTATTATTCTCCTTTTCTTAATTCAGATTATTAAAGTATAAAATCTTTAAGCAAAGTATTGTTAACCTATTTGGTCGGGTTGTGGGCATCCTATGAGTCTTGCAGGCAGGATTTGGGCATTAAGTAAACAAACCTTATAGAGTTTGGGACAGGTTGCAGGACAATAAATAGGACATCGAAATGGGTTTGAATTTTGTAAAATGAGTTTCAAACCCGTCTTCCTTGCATCTGTACATAGTTGGTAGTAAATGGTTCGCTAGAAGAGAAAATTTGTAAGAATGGTGCCTGGTAAATTTGTGTTATAGTATGGATATATATGGGTATCTTTTATTTTAAGTAACATTGAATCATTCCATAGTATATCTATGCTCTTCTACGTGGTTTTTCCTATAGTTTAAGTAACGTTGAATTAGTCTATGTTCTCTTTTAAAGGAATTAGATTAAATTTTACGACATTCAAAATATATTAAAACTACTTTTTATAGTTATTAGAATTACAAATCAGCTGATAAAATTATATAAGTTTATAATTTTATGAGTTTTGTATAATTAAAATCGATGTAAAATCATTTTAGTATATATTTTTTATGAAATACGATTTTATAAATTTACTATTTTATTTGTTTTACTTAATTTTACAATTTATACATTCAATTAATTATTATAGAATTGTGGGTTTAATAACTATATACCCTCGTCCTTCTTTAAAATATATCAATGCAAATATGTATCTTAATTTTTATGCCAAGAGATGCAAAACCGTGGAAACAAAATAAGCACAGGACATACATAGCCGGATTGCTAAATATGTATATATAGAACAGAAAATACTATTACTATAAGGTAGTAATAAATGTACGTGAAGCAGGACCACCTATAATGTGAATCCATAAGAGTAGAGAAGAATGTTTGATGAAGTCGATAAATGAGAATCGGATGTATCCATTTCCCCAAATTAATGTAACACCGTCTCAATATGAAAGACAGCGAAACAACGTCCTGTACTCAACTACTTTAACCCAGTACCATTATCTATGTTTGGCTATCATAGGCCACTCCCATTAATGTCATTTACTCTTGCTTCATGCCATTAATGAGACTAGAATGGAAAGTCAACTATGGTACCCAACAATTTCACAAGTGACCTTTGGCCCCCCATCTCTTTCCTCCGAAAAGACCTCGCGTATACCGCACCCATACCGTACGCATTCGATAATTTTATATCCATGTGGTGATTAGTACGTGGGAATGATATGAAATTGAATCTAATAGAATGGAGTCAGGAATCAAATGGCCAATCTATTCCTTTATTTAGAAATATCAATTGAATTGTTGATTCCATTTCAACGTTATGCTTGATTGTGTCATATTCTGACTGAAATGAAACATGCATATAGTTATTGTTGCAAGGATGATTAATATATATATACTTTCAAGGTTATTAGTGTAATTATACATTAATGAGAGTATAATAGAATCGTGATTTTAACCCCCTTAAAATCAAAACTACATTCCTCCTTGTGGGAAAAGGAATAGACTCGTAGTTGCAATCACATTGTGGATTCATTCTCATATACCAATCAAGCCATTAGGTTTTCTTTGTATTGATAAGCCTTTTGGGCATGAGTATCTAAGCTCAAGTCGACTTGTTTAAAGCATGAGTTGAACTCTAGTAGCCCAATTCAACCTCCTCTCATGAGCTGTGCTCTTTGTAGATTGGAATCTTCAACACAATAGATGCCAAGCTACAAAAAAGCCTTACTTACCTCTATCGAGTCATCATCACAAGCTCTAACCTAACTAGAAGAAGACCTCCAAATCCTTGTGGACCTATACTCTAGTCTTAGGTCAAATAGGTCCAATCCATAACATTAAAATCACATTGCGTGAGAATAATTGAGCAGAAATAGAAGTTGGATAATTATCCCCAACTTACTCCCACAAAATCTAAAGCACATCTCAAATCATAACTACAATTTGCATGACATGCCTCAAATAGCTTGGTCAAATCCTTTATAAATTGAGCATGAGTACCCTTGGTAATGCTCTCTCACCGATACACTTATACACTTTTTACTTACACTATGCTTATTCTCCCCCTCTCTAATAACTACTGATTTAAGTATTAAAGTAGCTATGTTAAAACAATTTCTAGCACTATCTTAAGCTTACATATGTTCTTTTCTAGGTATACTATCACTTGTGCAAAGCTCTAAAAGGCCCCTCCAAAGATCTTGAAACAACAATTTGACTTTCAATATTGGGATCCGACTTTCAATATGGGGATCCAACTTTCAACTAATTTAATAACTATTTGATAATTTTACGAAGAATAGATTAAAATTGTCTTACTTGATTCGATGGACTTTGATATAAACATTGAATTATAAATACATATACAAAAGAGAAGATGAGGGAGAAAAGGAGATTAGAGAAAGAGAGAGAGAAGGGGGATTGTACAGAGCGTAAAATGATAATACGACAAGTTACATTTAAGAATCGAAATCCCAATAATAAAGTAAAAAAGAATAATGTCTCATAGAATTAAAAAAGAAAAAGAAAAAGAGTAGGGTTCTATGTGCCCATAGATTTCTAACTTATTTCATTATCAAGTGCTGGAATTAGATTCCTAATGAATTGAAATCCTATTTCTAATAAACCAAATAAGATGTTATAAATAATGGAATCCATATGAAAAAGCGACAGGATTTAGTATATCTGATCGCTTACTATGTTGATTGAGTCTATTCAAGCCTCAACCATATGCCACATCAATTTAAGGACAAAGAGGTTTCATGTTACATCCTAGTATGTACCGAGTTTTTCTATTCAAGGATATGTCATCATCCATATGTTGCAAAAATAATAGCAATCTAGCAAAAAAAAAAAAAACACACCATATCTCATTTACAGGATATGGACAATGAGATGGAGAAACTTATTTTTAATATATAAAGAAGAAAATAGTATATTACTCATTCAATTTAATAGCTTCAAGTTATATATATATAAGATTATGCACTCCGATAGGTATGTAGATTTTTTTGCAATCTAATAATAATAAGGGTGTTCATTATCTTGCACTGTGCTAAAAGAAAAAGAAACAGGAAAGTACTAAATATAATTGAAATAATATATTTTCTTACAGAAGTTCCATATGCCAAACGTTGTTTCCGACCGTTGAGAAGAATCTCTCCTGCTTGCCTTATTTTGGAATCTAATCTCCCTGCGATGGGGTGAACAACGTAAGACTTTTGACAATGATTGACCAATAACACAATCATTTAAACCTAGCAGAAAATTGGGTTGGGGTGGGGGGGGGGGGGGGGGGGGGGGGGGGGAGTGGGTGGGGGTGAGGAAACATAAATGACCATGATAGTGTCTATATAAGATTCATTGTACTAAAACTCTGCAGTTGTTATTCCCCGAAATATATAATTACGCCTTTAGGAATTCCATTATCTGGTTCCCACAATCATAGCTTCATGAAATAGAAAATTCCCCCCACTTTTTCTTTTCTTCTTCTTTTTTTTTTTTTTAATTACTGTAGCTAGATTGTTCTAACTTAGTGGCACAAACCCCTTCCCTTACTTCTAATGTACTTGGCCCAAAAAAATGTATGCAGCTTATAATATTCATCATCCAAGCAATGTCCAGCTTGAATACTTTAATACTGTTATGCCATAACCCATGCAGAGTACTGGATTATTTCATTTTTCAACAAAAGGTAACAAATCGTACATATTCATAGCTTTTGATGTTAATATTTAGAGAAAATTAGATTGAAATACAATATAATTTTATTAAGTAAATACCTGCTAATGCATCAAGAAGAGTAGACTTGCCACAACCTGAAGGACCCATGATCGCGAGGACTTCCCCAGGTTGGGCATAACCCGTGAGTCCCTGAAGGATCGATCTACAACCATTTTTCTTAGGGGAAACCTTCACCCTGAGATCTTCCCATGTTAATATGACACCTTTGCGTCTCGACCCGCCGGCTTGAGGATTCGATTCTTCCGGGTCGGGTAATGACCCGCCGGAATCATCTCTTGATGGTGTTGGTGTTGCATTGCTGACTTTTTTCGCGTACTTGTCGAACTTATGCATATTGACAGGATGCATGCAAAACCGTTGGTTGGCTATGCCAATAAGTTTGTCTTCCTTATTCTTTTGAATGTCGTGTGCCAGAGAGAGAGAGAGAGAGAGAGAGAGACGTCTACGATAGAAAAACATTGGAGTTCACGGGTATTTATAAGATTCATGCGGATGGGAGTTTCATGAATTTTTTTTTTAGGACTGACGACAAACGTTCTTGCACTTAATATTCTTATTACATATTGGATAGAGCAGAATTAATTGTAAACTCAACCGCATGAAATGTAAAAACCTAATGTATATATATATAACATATATTGTAGGAATCTTCAATTTTTACACAAATCATTTTTTACATGAAAATCTATTTAGTCTCTATAAACATAAGTAATTATTTTAAATTCTCTTGCATTTATAATTCGATTTTTTTTCTTTTAAATCTCCTACTTCCATGTCCTAGCAACTAGAATCATGCCATGTTCATTAGTTAATTCTAAGCTCAACAATGCAATTGAGATGTTGAAGGATCGTATATGAAACGTCACAGAAGCAAGGGAACTACAATTCATCATGTGTGATTCCTAAGAGTTGAAAAGTTAAGATATCTAAGAACCTATAGTTTATCTATAATCCATAAATAATTAATAATATTCCACCAACTTTCAGATAAACAACTCCTTACTAATGAAAAAGTGGCATTAGTATCCACTCATCTCCAACAACACAAAGATTTAATATTAACTTGCCTAAGACAACATAACTATAGCATCTTAAATAAAAAATCTTACAGCTTTAACATATAACATAAGTAACATAAGTCACTGGTGACTCCATTCCAAAAATTAATAAGCAATATAGATAATATTTTGCAAGTAGCAATAAAGCTAAATCCCAACTTTAGTCCATGCTTGTTGTCTTTTCTATACATAATTCGATCCACCATCAAAGTAGCAATCCCCATTCCCTACAAAATAATAATAATAATCATAAGTGACATCATCATAAATCTCAATAATATCATCATAACCTAAACCTATAGTTGAAAAAATATAAATTCTTAAAGAATATGCTATACCTAGTATGGAATATGAAAGCACAGGTGCATGAACATCCAAGAAACAACTCACACGCAAAAGAAGTATCAAAATGCAACATGTGTTGGTTTATTATCTTTCCTTTAAATTTGATAAGCAACATAGTCTTAACATCTTAAGACTTAGGGTAACTCATGACCCCAAAAACAAGCAATATATATATATATATATATATATATATATATATACATATGTAGTATTGGTGTAAGTCCTCTTCAATGCCTAAGTAACTCATCTTAGAATCTAATTAGGTCATTCCAATTCGAGACTCTACTTAGGGTGGCATTGTGTAAGATCATCGGTATCTTACTAACTACATCAGATCCTACCAATGGGAGGTTGAAGCTAAGCACAAGCAAGCACATTCAATAATTAAGCTAAATATAAGTTGATATACCATGTTAAGGGCAAACAAAGACAATAGCATTGGAGTGGGTCCAAATTTGCAGAAAGCTTGAAACGAAGGGTAATGAAATGCGAAAAATGAAACAAATAAACAAAATAAAGTTTAGGATATGATACACTAAGGAAATCTCATGGACTCACAAAGCCAACTCAATATGATATACGAGCAGCTTAGTGAGGTCACTTGTTACCTAGCCTTACTTAAAGTTTAGGATAAGAGTAAGAAGGAGGAAGTAAGAACAGTAGCTCATGAAAGAAGGGTATATGCAATATCAGATGTATAAGATAATGTGTTTACATGTTGCAAAGGGTACTTATACCCAAAAACTTAAGGTAACCTACCTTAAATGGAAAGGAGAAAAGGGGGTATTGTCTAAACAAGTAATGCACAATGAATAACAAAATGGTGCAATTGAAAATTCAAAAAAATTGATGATTAGTGTAGCAAGGCCCTTTTCAGGGATTAGATACATGGCATTTGATCATTAGGGATGCTTCTAGCAAAAAACAGATAAGTGATACTGTCAAGATGTAGATTGTCGAGCAGAGGTGCCGACAAACTTAGGGAATCCTTTAAGAAGATGTGGATGTGGATGTGGATGTACTCTTGGATTCTTGGCACTAGTATTATCGAGCTGATGGTCGACATGATCTTGGTTTAACAAACATGCGTGAGGTCCGAGCTATTAGTGGAGCGTATTTCAGGTTGGCACTTGAATACTAACAGATGACAAGTTACTTGGCTCGTCATATGGAGTTAATTAGCATTGAGGATTAGCTTGGTCTTATTAAGGGTTGGTTGGAACAATAGAATTTGCTTTGTTCATCCTTCAAGACCTTAAGTATAAGCTTGGGTTAAAAGCTTAGTTGTTTAATTCCTATCATCCATTTGGATTGATTTGGATTTAAGATCAAATATGGCTGGTCTTTACTGAATTTTCCCTCATATTGATAGGTGTTGAGGTTGGCAATGTTAAAGATGTCAAAAACTTCATAGTCTTTAGGTAATTCTGATCGATAGGCATTATTATTGATCTTTTGGAGTATTTTAAAAGGACCTTCGACTCGAGTAGACAACTTATTCTTTCTCTTGTTTGAAAACCTCTCCCTGCTTAGGTGCAATTATACCAAATCATCGAGCTGAAACTATGCTAACTTTCCCCCTTTACTATCTTCTCTCTTCCTCTTGGTAGCTTGGTCAATTTACCAAGTAACTTTCTCATAGATTTGCTGTAGAGATTGTGCTTGGGATTTTACACTAAGGTCTTCTTGCTTTGACATGAGTATAGGGATGTAATCAAAGGGTAACTATGGATGGAAGCCATAGACGACTTCAAAGGATATTTATTTAGTGGTGTCATGTACCATATGGTTGTAAGAAAATTCTATCATAGGCAAATATACATCCTAATCAGCCAAGTTTTTTCATCATTGCAACTTAGAGTAATAATCCTAAAGTATGATTGACTAACTCTATTTGATCATCGGTTTAGGGGTAACAAAAAGTATTGAATAGTAGTTTGGTCTCTATACGATGCCAACGAGTTTTCTAGAAATGGCTTAGAAACTTTGGATTCTATATGATGCTATACTTCTCAAAATGCCGTATAATCGAACAATTTTTGGCACAAAGAGAAAAGCAATAGTTAAAATGTCGTCAGTTTTGGAGCAAGGTATAAAATGTACCATCTTACTAAATTTATCTATGATGACCATCACAGAATCTTTTCCTTAGTCAATTCTTGGTAATTCAAGAACAAAGTCCATGCTCAACTCAACTTAGGGTCTATTCGCAATAGGTAAACACATTACTTTCCCTTATTCGGTTCAGCATTTGTCCTTTTTGTAAGTAGTACAAGTCCCAACAATTTAGTGTACATCTTAGCTCATCTTAGGCTAAAGAACCTTCCATTCTATAACTCATACATCCTTTTCTTTTCAAAATGGTTAGAGAGCCCTCTACCATAAGCTTCTTGTATTAACAGATCTCGTACAGAATAAGTCAACACACATAGCTTGCCTCCTTGGAAAAGATAACTATCTTTTACATGGTAGTCATCCATTGTTCTTCCCTCTAC
The DNA here is from genome assembly GCA_024138005.1 of Lumnitzera racemosa. Classification (NCBI taxonomy): domain Eukaryota; kingdom Viridiplantae; phylum Streptophyta; class Magnoliopsida; order Myrtales; family Combretaceae; genus Lumnitzera; species Lumnitzera racemosa. Next base: position 52,977,822 of record JAMXBC010000011.1, on the reverse strand, counting down.
ATACCGTCTATGTTAAAGGCCTAGTTGTTTTATTCCTATCATATGTTAAGTCCATTTATACTTCTAACCTAATAAGCACAAACACATAAGTAAGTATCTCGTACTTGGAATGAGTAGCTCACTAGAACTCATCTTAAACTTTCTACGACGTGTTAAAGGGCACATGCAATAAAGATCTATGCGACATTTAAAACTCATAAGGAAACTCTTATGTCTTGACTTTGGCTTTGCTCTTTACTCTACCAAACTTAAGGAACTTAAGGGAAGAGCTTTAAGAAAGCATTTGATTTCTTTAGAAAATGTGTTTGAAATTAAGTTTTGATATTTAAGATGCTTAAAAATAGTTTTAAAGCAAAAAATATACTTTAGAAAGCAAGTTTGCACCCATTGAGTTACGAAGAAGGAATGAAAGACAACTAGGTCTACCTTGTTAGGTAAGACTAGCTGTACGATTCATTAAGGACTAGCTAGCTCGTCCTTATTACCATTCTATGGCTAGGATAACCAGCCCTAATATTATGTTGGAACCAACAGGATGGTTTAAATAAATTCTACAATTTTATAGAATCGACTTGTAGAATTTATTTCACAAAACATTATAAAACTCTTACTCCTCTTTCAAGCACTATATCAAACATCAATCTACTATCTTAACCCAACTTTTCATCATCAAAACTCCCTTTCTTTTATGTCCAACAACATTAATCATTCACCTACAATCAATATAATAGACCCCCAATCAAAATTTTTCAAGTTAACCTCAATAAGCAACTCAAGACTTGAAGTTTAAAAGAAACATGAGATTAGATGCCAAACTTACTTGGATATTGATGGCAATCCACACTCTTAGGTGTACAACTTGAGTTACAACTGCAAGACATATAAACTAACCATATACTCATCAAGAACTTTCATTAAAAAAGCCTTAACCTTTCCAAAATCCATAACTTATCAAACCAGATGACTAAACTCCAATTTTCCCTTGATTTCTCCTTTTCAATTGTGTAAAAACAAATTATTTCTTGCTTCTTGAAGGCCCAAACCCCTTAACCTGAATTTATCTTGTTGTTTTTTAGAGTTCTTAGGTAGTTTTTGCTTGCACAAGGGAATGAAACATAAAGGAAGGGGTGACAGGATGTGAGCATCTAATAAGATGTGATATGGAATGAGTGGGATAGTTAGCTCCATATCTCTTTATGATAAAAATACCCCTTACTATCCTTTAAAGTTTCATTTTATAATTTTTCTTTAAGTCCCTATTTTATATTCTTATTTTCATCCTTTTTATTTAAATTTCGAGTTTTACAATATAAAACTAAAGTAAACATAAACCTGATTAGACACTAGTTGCAATATTTTAAGGCTTAATTCAGAAAAATTCACAAACAGAGTTGAACTTCAAAAAACACTTTGCATTTCTTATGGCAATAAATAGAATGTAATGAGTTGCTTGCTTGAAGAAGTGGACTTCTTATAGCGAGAGTATCACTACATTTTATAAAATATTATTTTTGTTAAATTTATTTTGAAATAAAATATTATTTTTATCTAATAAAATAAATTTCATTTTATTTTTTTAATGGTGATTGATTTATGAAATTACCTATAAATTGAAGAGATTTATAAATTCATAATAATCATAAAAAATTGAAATTATTTATTATTTTCCAACACCTTAGCAATAAAGGTTTGCATTGTACTTATTCTCTAATGAGATTACTAAGGTTCAATTAAGTTCTATGCATCTAATTATTGTTTTCAATTATTTTATGTACAAATTTTCCATGCTATAGTTTCTTTTGAAAAATCTTAACACAATATTAATATAGATTATAGATAAATTACAAATCATTACAATAAATTATTAAAAATAAAGAATTTAAAAGTATAATTACAATATTTACACCATTTTCATATCTTAGGAAGGTTCACATTTTTGTTTGCAACTTATCCATAGTTCGTAAATGATAAATATATTCTTATTGTGGAAACAAATAATTTTACAATTGAACTCCAAACTATAGAAAGAATTTGGAGAATTTGTGAAATTTTACTAGAATTATTATAGCTTATATTTCAGAATTTCATGTATTTTAAAATATTCTTTTTTGAATTCTATAATGCCCCCAAACCTAGAGTAACTGTTAGTAATATCTACTGATACGTTAAGATTATAATTCCTAAACTTTTCTCTCCAAGATCATTTGTTTTAACTATTAATAATATAATTATAATATCTGCATATTTTCATACAATCTAAATGACTTATAAGCGAATAATTTTAACTATGATAATATCTAACAATATGATTTCTAGCTTCTATAACAGTAGAAGCTAACAACATATCTACCTAACAATATTACCAAATAGAATTCTAACTACCATTCTTCCCAATCTGGTTGTAGGAATACCTTAAACATGTCTCAAGCAGTACACTTACCAAATTAACTTGTAGTTTTAAAAATAAAAAAATAAGTTAAAGCTCCATACATAATACGCAAGCACATATGGATGCTACACAAGTCATTTATATGTGTTTGATGCAAGAAATAATAGACAACACATTAATTATCTTAAATTTAATTCCACATGCAATGAAAGGTTTATCATAAAAAAAAATCATTTTGAATATAAGTTATTAGGTAATAATCTATTTAATAATTTATATTCATTTTCATAACATTAATTGTTAAAAAAATGACTAAACCACATCATATAGTTGGTATATTTATCAATGGCTTATGGGATAGGGCTAGATTGTTTGTAATATGGATAATATATTATTATATATGGTGTATTACTAATAAAAAATAGCCGCATATAAGTTTTGTTTTAACAAAAATAGATAAAAAAAATATTTATACATGAATTTACAAGTAAATCAAAATGAACAAATTGACATAGATATATATTGCACTATTCATTTTCATGATAATTTTGTATGATTGTTTTATTAGCAATGCTAAAAAAAAAAAATATCATTTTGACTATAAGTTATTTGGCAATAAACTATACAATAATTTATATTCATTTTTGTAACATTAGTTGCAAAAAAAAAAGTACTAAATTAAGTCATAGAGTTGGTATATTTATCAATAGTTTATGCTATAAGGCCAAAATGTTTTTAATAAGTACAATATAATTATTATTTATAGTGCATTACTAGTAAAAGAATAGAAATTAAAAATTTATATTAATATATAAAACTTATGTAAAGTTTTTTTTAACAAAAATAGATCAAAAAAATTTATATAAGAAATTATAGGTAAATAAAAAAGAAAAAAATCACATAGATATAAATATTGTTCTTTTTTTTCATAATAACTTTATATGATTGTCTTATTAGCAATGCTTAAAAAAAAAAAAGAAGAAGATCATTTTGAATATAAGTTATTAGATGATAAACTATTCAATAATCTACATTCATTTTTGCAATCTTAACTGTAAAAAAAAAAAAAAGATTTACTAAATCAAGCTATATGATTAGAATATTTATCAATAGTTTATGTAATAAGGCCAAAATGTTAATATGGACAATTTAGTTACTATTTATGACATATCACTAGTACAAAATGGTAATTTATGAGAATTATTTAGTTAAATATGATTCATTATCAATGAATTTAATTTTATTGGTTATTGTGAAAAAAAATTAATATGTGATTTGATTCCAAGATCTCATATTTACAAAACCTAATACCAAACCACTTAATTATACTTACTTTTATGCCATATTTTTCTATTTAAAATAACATGAAATTATGAAAATTGTTAAAATCTTTCTAATAATGAAAAAATTTGCAAAATGAATTTTGGACTTAGGTAGTTTTCTTTTTCTTTTTGGTAATTTTGTGTTTTCTTAATGATATTCATAAATATTTAAAAAAAGATCCCCTTTTCCTATGATCATAGGAAATTCCCAAATTAGGAAAGTGTTATGGAATGTAAGTATTACATTCTAAATATTTGGGACTTTTGGAGATTTGAAAAAAGTTGTTATCATTGGAAAAAAAATTAATAGAAAAACAAAGATTAAACAAAATATCAATTTTCAAAAATTAAAAAAAATGGAAAATAACTTGAGAAAATGGCTATAGTTATCTATTTTTCCACAAATTTTTGCATGTACCATTTATTTTTCACAATTTTTCTAATATTATTACAAATATCATAAATGTTCCTAATTAAAAAAAAATTATTGAATAATTACTTTACAAATATTTTTCTTAGCAAATTTCACAAGGATTTCCTAATCTTCAAAAAGTATCACCAAATATCATGAAATGAAAATTTAGATTACTTTTAATGACATAATGACATATTATGGAAATTGGCAAAACAAGAAATGCAAAATTCAAACATATATTAACATATGCTAATTAAATTTATAGCACTTTTCTCGACATATGCTTGTAATAAGAGGAAAAAAAAAACAAAATAAAAAGTATGTATAAAATCTTCTTAGTAATATTATTACAGGTTAAACATGAAAATCAAATGGGGAGAGATAGAAGAGAAAGTGAAAGATGAAGAAGGGAAAAAGAGCAAAATAAAAATGAGAATGTATAAGCAAGAGAGAGTTTAGAAGAAAATGGAGAAGAAGAGGAAAAGAGTATAAGAGTGAAGAGAAAGAAATGGGGAGTTTTACCAAAAATACAAAAAAAAAATGGAAAGAAAGAGAATGGATGAGGCGAGTGAAGACCAATGGTTGATTATGTATTATACACCATTTATTATATATTATATGTAAATATTAGGAAATATTGATGTATATGATGTGTAAAAATTACGAGTGATAGTTATTTTAAAACTAATTCCATTATTATTATGCATGATAATATATTATTAGTGTACATTTATACACTACAACAAGGGTGAGTAGGTAACGTTGTCATGTAATATTTCTTAAACATTAGGTGCAAACTCTAATTATTGAGATATCTCTTAGTGTAGTGGCTTGGAGTATGTTGAAATTTTAAGGTTGAGTATGCCTATACTAAGTTAATCTTAGAATGAGTAACCTCTTGAAAAACTATTGCACCACAGGCTAAAATTGTGTGGTGTGTGAAAGTGGATAACACTTTTGTAGAAGAAGTTTCGATTGAGTTGTTATAGATAGTATCAGAGCAGTTCATTAGTCGAAAGAGCGCAATCTTTACTCGGTGTGGTTTTGGACTTGTATAATGAAACTAAGAAAGGCTTTAGTTTATAAGGGGTTGGATTTGTGATACCCCTTTAATATTAGGTAATAGAATTCTAGTCATTGAGACACTTTTTGACGTAATAGCTTAATTACATTAAAATTTTGAAGTTAAGCATTCTTAGATTAAGTTAATCCCTAGATGGGTGATGTCTTGGAAAACTGTTGCATTAAGGCACAAAACTATACAAAGTTCTACACTAAAGTAAACAATACTATGCTAAGAGGAGTTCTAATCGGGATACTACAAGTGGAATTAGAGTAGTTCATTAGTGAGAAGTATAGAGTCCTTGCCTGATGTAGTCTCGAACTTGTATAATGAAATTGATAAAGATGTCGGTTCTATAAGATATTGGATAGCAATACCCCTTAAATGTTAGGTGGTAAAATTCTTATCATCGAGGTGCTATTTGTTGCAATGACATGATTACATTAGAACTTCAAACTTAAGCATGCTTAGACTAGGTTAATCTTAGGATGTGTGACTTTTTAGAAAATCTGTTGCATTATAGGGCAAAAATCATGTAAGTTCTATGCTAAAACGAAAAATAACTCAGTAAGAGGAGTTTTAGTTGGGTTGTTACATGTTTTACAAAGCATTCACCCATATCTTACTCGATTGAGTAGGTTACAGATATATATATTTTTTAAAACATGCTTCCATAAGATAGGGTACAAGTATGAGGTCTTTCTATTCTGTACTCGTCCTGCAATTTGTACTCTAATGTATAAAAGATATGGGTTCTAAAGTACCTTTTATCAATTCTTAAATAATATTAATAAAAAAAATCAATGATAATATTATATTTTTCAATTAATAAATTTTAGGGAGAAAAAGGAGTCTAAATCCATAAGTTAATAAGTTTAAATTGCTAAACCTAATATTCTCTTTATTACTTTATGTTTTCTATTATTTCTCTTATTCTTCCTAAGTTTTCCTCCCCAACTTTAATATTTTCTATTCTTTCTCCTTGCTCTTTCCCATTTACTAAGTACTAAAACTACATATACTTCAATAATGAAGGAAGGAAGATTAACTTTTTTTTTTCTTAATTCATAAGTTTTGTTATACATTCAATAAGTTTTGTATATGAACAAATTTGTAATTAATATATATATACATAACTTTTTAATATCATATAAACATAAAACTCATAGAAAGAAAGCAAAATTTATAGGTTCCATAAGACTCCTTATATCCTGTAGGTTTTACATGGTACTTGTTCTAAGGTATTATAGGGTAAGTTTTTATTTTAAAATTTAGGATAATAAGGCATATGTAGGTCTTTATACTCTATTTATCATATTCTTGCTTACTTTTGTGCTATATATACTTAATATGTGACGTGTAAATGTAATATCCAATGAACCTTTCTTCTAGGAGAGAGATTTGAGGGAGATAGGTAAGGGAGGGTGGAGAAGTTGGGTTTTAGTATTATTTAGGGTAAAATTATAACAGTCAACAGTTTATTACATGTGTTGACGCAAGATGTCCACGCCTTCAAACCAAATACTATATGCATATGTTCTTACAGCAAGTGTGTTTGCAGTGGAAGGGTTGTTCGTTGTTATTGATTAGCCACGGCAAGCTAATTGGCAAAAACAACCATATTGAACCACTAAAAAAAGGAGAGATATGTGTTTTTACTAAAAATAAATGGCTAATGCAATAACATATTAAAATATAATTATTTGCGTTTATATTATATAAATGAGATAATCTAAAATTAATCATTAAATAACATAAATTCCAAACCCTCCCCCCTCCCCCCCCCCGATCTTGAGTTGTACCAAGTCTGAAACCAAGTGGATTTATTTTTTGTCCCATAATCCTCCACTATTATCCATATCATGACATGTTTTATCTTTGTACTTATTCTTATTGTTTTTGACCCATTCGGCTTTAATGAGTATATTTTTCGACTTAAGCTTGCCCTCTTGCTGCATGCATATACAAACATAATAGCTCTCCTTATTGATGAGTATTTTACTTATCTTGCTTCTCATGACTTTAAATTTAGAATCTCATCAATATTTTTGCAATACACGTTAAATTTTCTTCAATTATTCAAATATTTTTAATGTTTTTTGTATATGGTTTAACAGAATCGATATTTTTAATGCAAAAAGAATTGTCAAATAAACTAATATTATTTGGTTTAGACTGGCAAAAGAAGAAATAACAAATTAAATTGAACCAACTACTGTGTTTGCCATACGTGAATTAATATAAATTTAAAATAATAAGAGGTTCTCAACTATAATTAGACACACGAAAACCTTATTCCCCTAATCTACAAGTTTGTCAACATTCATGGATTCTGTGTTGGTATCTGATGAGGATTAAATTTTATTAAATTGGTTGTTAACTGTTGATATTTAGAGTTAATATTAATTTATTTGCTAACTCAATGTTTGTGGATTGCTTCTCGGCCCTTGATGTGTAACGTCTTTCCAGTTGATGCAGTATTTCTTTTGAAAAAGAAGAGAGAGAGAGAGAGAGAGAGAGAGAGAGAGAGAGGGGGTATTTATAGCTTATAAGAAATCCGGACATGTGACGACAATAACATAAATATGAATTAGGTGACTCATGTAAAGTATACAAAGGACTTGATGACTTTGCCAAAAATTGTTTAACTTCAATTGCTCACTTAATTGTCGAAAAATATAAAGAGCTTAATTAAATTTTGCAATAATATAAAAAACTTTTAATGAATTTATAAAAAAAAATACATTTTATTTCGATGTATATTTATAAAGGAATAAAGCCAACATTACTATCTAAATTCTTTATGATTTTCAACTTTATATATATAGAAATTTTATGCATTAAAATTTTATATTTAAAAAGTTATTAAATGTTGAACCTAGTAGATTTTGATCCATTAAATTATTTCCTCCTTCATCATTAAAAAGATAATATAATAAACAATCATTTGTCAAAATGTATATATATGTCTTTTTTTTTTTTAACCCAAAAGAATCAAAATCTATAGTTGCATATGATGTGGGAAAAGATAATAAATTTTATGCGTAAATATACCATCCAATAGGACATTTAACAATTTGACACACCAAGTTTAAAATCGAAAGAAACTTTAAGTTGGAAGAATCATTTTAACATTCTACGATTGCATCGATTTTAAATACAAAATAGTAAACAGATTCATCCCAAAACAAATCACATGCCACTCTTTCACATTAATTTTTATTAAGTGTCGTATTCTAGGAGGTTTTAACAGAATCGAGATCCTACCTTACAAAGTCATCATTATTCGAGTACTTGGCATGTTATTATCTTGGAAAAGCGAGCTTTTAACCTAATTATTTTTAATATTCTCAACCTTTTACAGCAAGAGGACATAGTTTAGGCATTCGTGCTTTTCATGTGACAAGAAAGTCCAAAAGTAAGAACAATTTCTGTGGGTGACAAGTACAAAAAGGAAGAGTTTTCTCCGATTATAACTCTTGGAAAAAATAGCAAACTCCAAAGCAGAAGCAGCATGTCATGTGAAGGTTGACCTCTCACGGAAACTTTAATGATAGAGCATAATTTTTAATAAATCATTTCATTTTATTAAAGATTGATTTTTATACGTTTAGCTGTAAGAATCGTCAATTTTTCTCTTCTTCTTTTTTTTTTTTCTAAATCTTATTTAGAAAACTTAATTAATGATGTCAGAGAGATTACCGAATGAATCTCTAAAACAAGATGGAAAAGATGGACAGCCTCTTAAATGGACAACATTACCGCTTACTTTCTGTGAATAGACAACCAACGTTGTCCAGCCTGGCCAATTGGCAATTGCCAAAGGAATCGTCGTCATCGTTTTCGTTAAGGTGAGACTTACAGGTGTCCCTGGGTCGTTGAAGCTGAGTTAAATGGGAAGAATGGATCTGGAAAATTATCACGTCACCAAATTAATTGTAACAGTAATATTGAACGATAATGCAATTAGGTTACCCTATTAATATGGCTGTGACTTGTCAGAGAGCTACAACCCCAATAAGTGCAACTCTAGAAGTCTACGCCCAGAAGAAGAAGACTGGATATTCAGCAAAATCTGCATTCAAAGAATCGGCAGAGATGGCAGAAGCCCTAAGTTATTGCAATCCTTAGGTTGCCCTTCTGATAAAGCAACGGCAGATAGAAGCCTTGCGAAGATATTTATTCATTTTTACAATTATTTTTATAACAGTAGCATTTGGTATAATTTCAGGTAAATTATTTTTCTTAAAAATCCTTATTATGCTATTACACCTTGCGAAGAATCATAATCATGAAAAACCATCATAAAAAAACTTTAGGATAAAGAATTACATTCACAGTGTGCTAAACCCGTCCAACTAGTAACGAAGCACCTACAAACCATACTAATGGTCGAATCAAGGCTTAAAATGGATTGATCCTCATAATAAGATACGTTGTTTTTTAATGGCGGTTAAACAATTAAAAAGGGCTTTAAATTGGTATCAAATGAGAAAAATAGTTGGAATTCGAAGTGACTATTATTTTAAAGTACTAGCAGCGGTTTACAATATGTATGTACGAGTTTTAGTAATGGGTTTAGATTGTCACGTATCCAAAAAAAAAAGAACCGATTTTAAATAGTTTTTATATCTTATTAATACCGATAGCTTTTCCTGGATAGTTATAATACGAATTTCTTCTAAATGCTACTAAAAATTATTTATGACTTCATTTTTCAAGTGGCCGCTAAGGATTGTATATAGCTATAAGAGAAAAAACATTGCTCCCTTTTCAGCAGTTCTGAACCTCCTCGCTTGAGATATTTGCAGTGGTTAACACTGATAAATTCATATCCATGTTGAGCCAGTAAAGCTAGAAATTCTGGAATGGTATAACGGTTTATTTATTTAATGGAATAGAATGATAGTTTGTAAGGAATAGAATTGAAATTTTATAATATATATTATTTTGTTTAGTTAAATTTATAAATAATTTAAAAATAGATATATAATATAAGTTTAATGATTAAATTATTTTCGGTTTATTTTTTTTTCTAAATTAATTTTAAAGTAATAAATAATTGTAGTGGTGGTGGTTGACGACGGTAATAGCAGTGGCAAGTATAATAGTTATGGTGGTTGATAATGGTGGTGGTGATGATAATGGTTACAGTAATTGTTAGTTGGTGGTTGGTGGTGATGATGACGGTAGCAGCGACAACAACAATGATGATAGTAGTGTTAGTAGTTACAGTATTGGTGGTGGTGGGGCGGCGACGATGACAACGATAACAATAATGATGGTAGTCAATGGTGGTGGCTATGGTGATAGTAGTAATAATAATGGTGAGGAATCATAATTTCTTAATTAAATTAAAAAAGTCTTATTATTTCATTTTAAATAATAGAAATTCTTATAAAAATACGAAATTGTGATTCCATGATAAAAAACTAAGTAAACATTATAATAAGGAATAAGGAAGAAATAGAATTTCATTTTTATAAAGTAAATGTGTGGTAAGAGTTTTACCCATGGAAAGAGGAAAAGAATACGAGTGATTGAATATATCTGGAAAGGGAAAGAAAGAAAAATAGTAACTTCTCTTGTTTGGATTAAAAATGAATTAGGAGAAATGAAAATAGAAGGAAAGTTAATAATATTTTTGTATATGCTGTTAAAATACTATAAAAATCTCGGTAAGATGTTTCTATTTCACGGGTATAGTAGTTTGCTTTTTTCTTTTTGATTTTTTTAATACAAATTGCTTTTCAATACTTTTTATTGGCACAGGGAAAACGTTTTCCTCTGAACTCATTTTCCTTTCCTTCCCACTACTCCTAATCTTAGTTTAAGGGAAGTAATTCTAGAAAACAATAACGTGTGACTTTGAAAGATGATTTTCCCAAAGATTTTCTTCAATTCTTTGAAGGTAACAATAATCACCCCACGTTGGGGATTTGCAACTGAAGGAAAATTTCAATCAACACAAGGAATAGACTCGCATAAAAGCCATATACCGTACATAAATGGGAGAAACAACGTTTTTGTATTTTCCATTCGATCTTTCCAGTTGATGACAATGAGATACATTTACGCTGTATTGAGTCTCCCAAGGATTTCTATTGGGAACATTCCTATGCATGTGACTAAGTGGGCACGTCACTAATTTGTGTAGTTACTTATTTTTATCTTTACAGGAATGTTTATAATTCAAAGATAATATTTTTAAGATAAAGGCCACTAGGCCAGCTTATTTAGATTGGACGTGTGTTAGGGCCCAGGCTCAGACCAATGCTCTTGATTCAATTTTCCTTTGCCACGTGTAGTAGTATTTATTTCAGCTAAGGCCATACAACTATTCCCAACACAACTCTCGGAACTCTTAACCCCAACTGGCTTGGTTATCCCTTTTCAGTTGTCAAACCTTAGCTATCGCAATCCCCCTATTGTAGTCCTTCCCTCTTACATTTCCCTAGGAAGTGGAGTTGTAGATCTGTAAGATACCCCCAAGTAGCATTGCTTGGAGGCTTATTTTACTGCAAGATAATTACCATTATGCCTATCGGATTCCTTCTTTTTACCATCTTTCAATCCATCACTGCTACGGGTTCTAATTCTTCTTCCACGTCTGTTGCAGGTAAGGATGGCAAGCAGTGTAGTTTTTCTCCATGAAATCTCTTCAATTGCGACACATGGAAAGTCGGGTAGATTAGGGCTTCGGGCGATCGATCTAATTGATACGTGACCTTTTCGAATCTGTTAATTACTCCATAAAGGCCACAGAATTTAGCAGCTAACTTCTATTCCTTGTATTGTTTTTGGCTTCCTTGCCGATAAGGTAGGAGCTTTAAAAAGACCCAGTCTCCGATCTCAAACTCTCTATTCGTTTTATGTTTGTCCATCTACTGCTTCGTTCCACTATATGCCCTTTTCAAAAGGAACCTGAGCAACTTAATTGCTTCATCCCTACCCTTTAGTATAGAATCTAAGTTAAGGTTCCTGGAATCTCCTTCAATATATGGTAGACGAAGAGGTGGTAGGCAACTGATAGGAATCAAATTACCGAGCCTTTAACCAAAGCCTAAGCGAAAGGACTTGAAAGATTAGTGAAGTGGATTCTACTATTCCAATTAACTCCTATTAAAGTCAAGTTGCCAACCAACTCTTTATGTTTAGCCGAGTAACTATACATCTCATGGTAGTCAAGTATCGACTTGATGTATGCTCTATTGATAGCCGGATTCCTCATATGTTTGCTTGGCCATGATCGAGCTAACCTTTAGCTCGAAAATATTGATGTCGAGAACCTTAGCACTCATTCGTACACATGTCTTCTTAGGAGGACTCCAAGTTTGCTTGGCACCTCTGTTCGGTACCTTTACATGATAAGTCACTAAACTAATCGTATAAAATGTTTCAAGAAGTCACCTATCCATAAGGAGCTATGTGTCCGAGTAATCATATGAAATAATCTTTTATATTAGATAATGTCTTGCTTGATTTTCTTTTATCCCCTTTTCCTAAATTCTTTGTACACTAATTCTTTAGGACTTTATCCTTTTTAATTGTTTTCATTTATAGTTGCTGTCCTAATATTTTGGGTATAAATACAATTGTAAAGATAGATGCATCACTATACTTTAAAATATTGAATATACTTCTCTTTCATGAACTTACTCACAGCTTGTTTGCTTACTTCACTTATATCCTAACTCTTAAGTATAGTTAAGTGGTGAATACCCTTATTGGATCAGCTCGTACGTCATATCGACTTGAGCTGTGAGTTATCGAAAATTCCTTGGTGCGTTATATCCTTAGAGTTGTTTGTGGGTTTGCTTGTTTTACTTTCACTGTCATTCGTGCATTTATCACTTTGTTTTCAAGATTTCTAATAGTTTGGACTCACCTTGATACCGTCGCCCTTGTCAGCTTTCAGTGCAATGTATTAAGCAATCATAAAAGAGTTCTAAAGGAGTGGCTTTAGCACTTTTATGATAATTCGTGTTGTATTAATACTTAGCTAAAGTTAAGTATTGATTCCATCATTGCGGACAATCACTAGTCATGCATCTCAGATACGTCTCTAGGAATTTATTAATTACTTTAGTTTACCCATTTGTTTGTGGATGGTATGCTATAGAGATCTTCAACTCCATTCCTTGCAATTTGAAAAAATCCTTCCAAAAAGCACTTACAAGCATCGGATCCCTATTACTATAATTCCCTTTAGCAGGCCAAGCATTTTATAGACATTATCGAAGTAAGCCAAAGTAACTTGATGTGTTATAAATGTGAGACAACGCAACAAAATGTGCATACATACTTAGGTAGTCTATAATGACCATAATTACTTCAGCCATTACCCATTAGCTATTGGAAAGGGCTATAATAACCCTAGACTCACCACATTTTCAAATTTATGGTGCTTACATGTATTGCATTCACTCACTTATTACCTAATGTTATGTTCCATGTTAAGCTAATAGAATACTAAAGATATATTCCTATAAATTACTTGGGCTCCTAAATGTCCATTAGTTACTTTGTCATGATATAGTTGTAGATGCTTCCTACACAAAGCTATTGATAGTCTTACCACCAATCGTCCCTTCCACGTGGGTATTCCCCCCTCATAAGTAAAATTCCCAAAACTCTAATTTTCCTTCAACGTGTTCAATACCACTTAGTATGCTTGTGGTTCTTCCCAACTTTCTCTCAATTCTTCCTACAACTCTGGTGTAGTAATAGTAGTAGTTGTTGTAGTCAAATTATAGGCTATAACTTTCTCTATCCTAGAAAGAGGATCAGCAACTATATTTGCTTGGCTGCTCTTGAATTAAATCTCATAATCTATTGCAAGTAGCTTAGTTAACCACTTATGTTGGCTAAAAGTAACCAACAATGGGTTCGAGAGCTATTTTAAACTTTGGTGTTCGGTTTTAATCACAAAGTGTTGAACCATTAGATAACATCTCCACCTTTCAACTAAAAATACTAATGCTAATAACTCTTTCTCGTAAAACGACAATCTTTGTTGCTTTAGGGATGGTAGTTTACTAAGATAAGCAATTAAGAGTTGTTCTTGCATTAAAAAAGTATAAACCACTACCTCCTAGTTAGTGTTTGTTGCAATAACAAACAACTTAGAGAAATCTAGTAATTATAAGACTAAAGCATTGGTAAGTGTACTCTTTAATCTATTAAAGGACTATGCAGCTTTATTTGTCTAAAGGAACTAGTCTTTCTTCAATAGTAATGTTAAGGGTTAAGTTATGTTGTTGTACCTTTGTATAAATCGCCATTAGTACCTTCTTCATTGAAGGAACGCTCTCAATTGCCATTAAGATAGCTTTTATCTTCCTTAGATCCATCGCCACCTTGTCTTTAGTGTGATATGGCTTAGATATTCAATTTGACTCATTCACAAAACATAATTGCCTTTCTTCAAATAGAGTTGTTCTTATCTCAAGACCTCAAATAGAGTTCTTAAGAGTTTCCCATGTTCTTCCAATGTCTTGCTATAGACCAAAATATCATCATAAAAGACCAAAACAAACTTCCTTTGATAAGCCATAACTATGTGGTTCATCAATCCTTAGAACCTAGATAGGGCATTAGTTAAACCAAATGATATGACTAAAAATTCATAGTGTCACGCCCTGAACAAGAAGAGTCATAACAGTCCCGCCGTGTAAACTAATTTAAGATAGAAGCTGACCTCACAGCTGCTATCGTAGATGCAGTTTACACAAGGCGTACAACTCAACCAGCTTGAAACGTCTGTTCTGTCATCTGTTAATATCCAAACCTGTGGTAGAGCTTATACAAAATACTTGTTCTATACAATCTGCTGTTTAATACCACAACAGTAATTATACAAACATTTCACATCCAAAGGTAAAGTTTACAATCAGAGTTTATTAAAAACCACAGGTTTACGATTTATATACAATGAGTTAGAAAACTAGTGGGCTCCCAGGGAATTCCCATTTAGTTTTCTTCAAAACTTAAAGACAAGACAAAAGCTCAGGTTCAGTTAAATTCTTCGATCCTCACTTTCCTACACAGCAGCATACTAACCTGAGAACGGTGGTACCTGAACATCTTTGACTTCACTCAGCACCTGCAAAAGGGTCTGTAGGGGTGTCAGCACAACTAGCTCAGTAAGTAGGGCGGAGTTAGAAGAGTACTTTACAGTCACATATAAGGTTAATAATTATGATGAAATGCAATGCAATCACTCAAATGAAAACATCGCACAGTGTTAACCAGTCCACTGTGAGGTTAGAGAAATTTCATCCGCTCTAACCCGGATTGAGGAGTTTCATCGCGACTCAAGTCAGACGAAACCCGGGCTTGTGCAATAGGGAACACCCCCCTCCCATGACCGCCTTCGAACCACGGCCCCCAACCTTGCCGCAACCTCCTCGCCTATCACTTAGTTCGAATAAGGGTGGGGAAATGACCATTTCAGCTATCCTCATCGAAGGAAGTCGGTATTTGGCCTAACACTCTTATTCGTTTCCCCTAATAGGTGATTATGCATGACCAATTACACTTTAGTCGAATAACCGTTAGTGTTAATTAGGGGGTGACCAATAAGTTCACACAATACAGAATCCATGCAAATATGCAGAACAGCACACCAAGGAGTTGAACTCCTGTCACAACAGAGTATCATTCACACACATAGCATGCGCATAATCATCTAACTACAAACATAACCAGAAGTACTCTTGATTCTCCGGATACTTTTAAATAGTACCCAAACAGTGGCGAAGCTATCATCCCAACTTACTTGTTTAGATGTTCGCTCTTGCTGACTTGAATTGTCAACCGTCTTTGGAAGGTCCTAATTACACAAAAGGTCCAAATTTAGTTTTCGTAATAATTACGAAAACATTAGGGTTTAATCTATAATGGTTATATATAGATATATATATATATATTATTTTCATAATATACAGTTATGATATTACTATATATTGAATTAAATTATTAATAATTATGATAAAAATTTCCATTAATCCCATATGATCAGCAATCCTTTATATAGCTTTTGGTTAATTCATTTTAGCCTATTAATATTACAATTATACCCCAACTTGTAATTTAAGCTATTTTACTTGATAAATTCGTAGTAAATAGTTCGGGTTACCAAATAATTCCCCGAAAATTTCTATGGACTTCTAAAAATATAGGGAATTCAATTATCACTTGGTTTCAAGTTTCCGACCTATTGCCTATATTTTCATATTGACGATTTTATTTTTAAATTTGATAAATTATCCAATTATAATTCTTTTAGCATCCAATTGATTTCAATCTGACTCATTACTATTACTATTCATAATAGATCAGTACATATCCATTTCATCAATTAATTTCATAATTTCCTATTAAATTTATAATTTCAGCCTATTTTCGAGCTAATTTCAGGCCTAAAAATTCAATAAATATTTAAATTACTCAAATTAAAATTCGGGCTACATAGCAATTACCTATATATCATACACATCCTACACAAAAATTTTCAAATAGAAACAACATCATATAGTACATTTATTTCATAAATATATATTCGGATGAATTACAAATTTCTTAATAAAGCATATTAAATATTACGAATTTTTCAAAAGTAAAAATATCACATGGAAGCATGTCTAAAATAACCTAAGTATAATTTTTTTCATAATTTTCTGGGCGGATTTACTATTTTTTAAAAATTATTAAAAAACAGAGCAAGAATTTGACCTTGCTGTTCTTGGGTGCTCCGGTAGCCGGCGGCAGCTGGGCGGTTGTCGGACGGCCAGCGCGGTAGGTGGACCATATGGGGTTGGCTGGGTTTCACAGCAGATCTAGTCTAGGTTAGGGTTCTACACTTTCATGCAATTTCCCCTGTTTTTTCTAAATTTCTTTTTATTTTCTGCAATTTTTTTTATTTTTCTCTCTACTTTTTTTGGTTCCAAATTGCTAAACATTGTCATTCTGCTGCTAGGATAATTTTTATAGGATCTTTTCACCGCCTATGGATTTTCTTTTTTTTTTTTCTAATTTAAGTAAGCATGAGGTGTCACTTTGTTGACGAATTGCTTTTTGAATCAGCAATTCTTCTCCTATGCAGCAGCCACGTAGAATCCAGCAATCCTCAGCTGTAATTGATCAATTTTTCTTTTTCTTTTATTAAATAATTACTTAAATATAGATATTATATGTTAGAATTAGTTATTTAATTAATATACAAGTTTATACCCTATGTAAATAACATGTGAAATATATAACTTTACTCATATAATTAAGTTTTTAGTATATCTTTTATTTTTAGGATATGTTCTAAAGTCAATTTCACGAATTTAACATAATAAATATATAATTACTCAATTTTAAGTTAATTTACAAGTATAATTATTATTTGTACCGGATATACTAAAAAATTACGTGTATTTTTTTATAGTAAATTATACTAGATTATCTCATTTTATAACTCAATTAACTTATCTCTAAGTTCTCGTTGCAATCTAAGTTCAATTTTAGGAGTTCTGAACATTTTAGTGTTTTAGTAAATATTTCAATTTCTAAGGGCAAAATTGGGATCTCGGGTCATTGTTACTAAAATCTAATTTCACTGTAATATCTCGACTAACTTTTTCATTCTAGTCACAAAGTTTGGGCTCAATTGAATAAGTTACCCTAAAAGCCCTAAATCTGAGCTCGGTTGTCCTAAACTCAATTTTGGAAGCTTACACATAGTGCCCTTCATATGTCTTGAATGATTTTTTGCATACATCCGTGAGGTATATGTGTATATGGTGGTATCTTGAGCTTCGATGTAGTTTGTTGAAACATGATGCCCTATGAAGCTCATCAAATAATTCTTTAATTATTAGGATGGGAAACCTATTCTTAATCATTTGCTTGTTTAATTCTCGGTAATCTACACACATTCTCCAACTATTGTCCTTCTTTTTTACCAACACCATTAGGGAAGCAAATAGGTTGTGGCTATGTTGAATAATGCCACTCTTCATCATCTCTTTTACCAATTTTTCCAAAATTGTCTTCTAGATGTTGGAGTGTCAATAGGGTCGTAAATTGACGAGTTTAGATCCATCTTATAGGTATATACGATGAGTGAATTCTCACCTTGGACAAAGCTCATGTGGTTCATCAAATAACCCATGAAACTCTTCTAATAAGTCTATTAACGTTAGAATCAACTTCTTTTTAGCTAATTATTTTTTTATACTTCCTAAATTCTAACCAGACAAAAATAAAGTTAAAGCCTCAAACTATGGATCATTGATTAGGTTAGACAATTCTTTTTCCTGAATGTATCGTATTTGCTCCTTCCCTCCAATCAGCAAATAGGTGCCTTGACCCTAAACAAATTCTACAATCAACTTCTTGAAATTCCATTTTACTATATTTTGCATGCTCAACAATGGTGTTCCTAAAATTAGATCATTCATAACCAAAGCCAAGACATGTACTTTAGCCTTTCATGCCTTACCTTACATATTCTACTTGAAATTCTCAGTTTTGGAATTATAAGTTAAGCTAGTGCCATTAGCTAAAATAACATGAAAGGGTGTTATGAAGGTGGTATTGCATTTTAGTCCTTTGATTAGCCTCTCATCCACAAAATTTAATGAGCTTTCAGTGTCAATTAGAATGCTTAACTTCCTCCTTTTAAGATACCTTGTAAGGTCTATGGTACCAGCATTTATATCCTCCTATCTACTAGTTGTATTGAGAGTTAAATTGGATAATTCATCCTCTAATAGTAATTCTCCATCTCCTTCAACCCTATAACCCTTTTCATACTCTGATTTTGCTGTCAACATATCCAATCTCTTACTATCACACTTGTGACTAGGTACATATGGTTCATTACACTAAAAACATATTTCTCTTGCATCTTTTTTTTTTTTTTATCTAGTTCTTTGGGGGTGAGTTTTCTAGTTGATTTTTGGTTGGTGGAACTGGTTTGGTTGGTTCTTGAAAGGGAGTATTAAGGAATAGTATGTAAGTTGTCTTTGGTAAGTAGCGAAGTTTTATTTTGTGTCCTTGGATAAGTTAGGTATTTGGGTGCAAAATAAGACTGGTTAGAAGTGGTAGAAATGTAAGTGTTGGTGCTTCTAATGGTTTTGAGGTATTAGTTGGTAGACAATATGGTGACTTCTTGTAACTTGGCTAGTGTATAAGCTTGGTGCAATGTATGAGGTTGAAACATTCTTACCGGATATTATATACTAGGTAACAAACCATTAATTAACATACTAATTAAGGTAATTTCGATAATTTTACTTAAGTAACTAGCTATTCAAACTCATCCATGTAATCTTGTAAAATTCCTGTTTGATGCAGTTCCTTCAAATCTGATAAAGGATCTTTGTAGTCCTTATCTGCAAATCATTTTTACATCGCTGTTTTCAACTCCTTCTAAGTAATAGAACAAGAAATAGTTTTGGTATGAATATGGGAATTATACCCACTGAGAGGCTTTGTCTTTAAAATGCATAATAGCTATCTAAACATTCCAAACTTCTAGGGTCTCATCCAACTTAAAATATTTCTTGGCCTTGTAGATGCAAGACTTTAAACCATCTCCTTTGAAAATTGGAAACTCAAAGTGTACACTATGATTGGGTGGTTGGTATTATATAATTATGCCCATTTCTTCTTCAATTTTGCTACTTTGAGTTTGTATCCCTTTATTATTAATGAGTGTGCTCGAAGTTCCTGCTTGGTCTGTGTTTTGAGCTTTGAGCTCATTAAATTACTAAATCATAAATTCTTGAATTTTTTATGAGGTCTTAGTGAACATCTTCACTTATGTCTCCATACACTCCACATGTTTCTTCATAACTTTCTTACTACTTATTCTATAAGCCTAGATTCTTAGTTTTGGTTACCAGTCTTAGTCATTTCCTATGACAATGGCATTACTCTAATACCAATTGCAACTATGGGAGTGCAAAAAGAATGAAAATTTCAATCAACATAAGTAATAGACTCACATAAGAGCCACATAAGCACATAATTAGGAGAAACAATGTTTTTGTATTTTTCCATTTAAGTTTTCTATTGATGACAACGAGATATATTTATGTTGTATTGAATCTCTTAAGGATTTCTATTGAGAATATTCCTATGCATATGACTAAGTAGACACATCACTAATTTGTGTAACTACCTATTCTTATCCTTATAAGAATGTTTAAATTCAAATACAATATTTTTAAGATAAGGGCCACTAGACTAGCTTACTTAAGTCAGACATGTCTTAAGGTGTAGGCTTAAGCTCATGCTTTTGATTCTGAATTTGGAGCTCTCTTTTCCGTTGCTACCTTTGTAGTAGAATCTATTTCACCCAAGGCCATACAACTCTCTCCAACACAACTTAGTGAAATCTTGACCCTAATAGGCTTGTTTATCCCTTCTCCATCATCAAACACTAGCTGTTGCAAACCCCCTATTGTAGAATTGAACCATAATGTATTTGCTGAACAAGCATCGATAAAACCAATTACATTATGTTGGAAGAGAAAATGAATTAAAACAGATGAAAAGTAAAGGGGAAAAATTAAAAAGGAAAGAAAGTAATGAAAAGATTATGGGAGGAATTGGATAAACGAAGGTAGAAGGGAAGTTAACAATATAATTTTGTATTTTACTAAAATGCCATAAAAATCTCTATAATTCTTTTTATTTTTTTGATAAGCAAAGATGAAATTTCATTTAATGAAACAATTGCACCAACTAAACTTATTGATATAAAAGGATTGATAGGTGAAGAGTTGAAGATATGAAAGTCTAATCGAAAAGATAGATATATCTCTCGAAAGTCAAAATGTCCTACATAGGGGTACTATTATTTCTCCTAATAGAATAAAATTCACTCAGCTCAAGTAGTGAAATAATAATAAAAAAAAAATCCATTAAAGTTACTTATTTAAATAAATATTATTAAGAAACAAATATCGAGTCAATCGTAATTGTTGTTAGCTAATTTAGGGAGTGGGCCTAAAGTTCCAACATAGTTAACTAGGAGGGTTAGACATACGTCAACTCCATAGGGTTAAAGGGGCGTTCCTTGTCTCTTCGGGAAACTCCTAGACATGAAATGGGAAATTGGAACTTCCCTAAGCATATCTCCATGGTTTACTCCTATGGTACTATAAGGCTCTAAACTTAAAATGCAAAACTAGAACTTCTTTTACCTCCTTGAAGAAATAGAGAGTCTTTCCTAAGCCTTAACTAGCTACTCATTGAATTGGCCTTGTAACTTCGATTGAGAGTGAACAAGGGTCGAAGTCATAATGATATCAAGTTGTTGGCACTAGTCGAACATCTAAGGTGAAAAAGCTACTAGGTAGAACATCCAAACAAAAGAACCCCCCGATTAGCCTTTCGAGCCTACCTTAGACCAAAGAGTACCCTTTCAAACCACATGAAGACTTGTATGGCTTGGGAACAAGCCTTAAGTTAGTGATACGTAGTTCTTAAGAGTACATACCACCGATAGGTTAGTTCCTTACATAAAATGCAAAATGGGGACCCTAAGGTAGCAACCGATGCATCCTTTCCTTAGGATAGAAAAGCCTTTAGGACTAGAATGCAAAACAAGAAACCCCATAGAAAAACTTGGAAGGGGGACTTTATTAGGTGAGTCACCAAAAAATTAGGAAGCAAAAGGATAAGTAAGGATGTAACTGGAGCAGGTTTAGAAAAGGTTTTATGAAACCTTAACTTGCCTCTACAGGGTTTAATGTTTTCTAAAACCTTACAAGGTTTTACCCCTTATTTCTAAAACTTGACTTTATAAGGTTCTTGACCCACCTTATAGGGGTAGGTTTTTATAGGATTCAAAAAACCCTATAAAGGTAGGTTGTTATAGGGTTTATATGAGATTAAATAGAGAATAGAATGAAAAAAGTTAGGTAGGATTAAGATTATATTTACTAACTTACACAATAATAAAAATTGAGAATTAAATATGTTGTACAATGTAAAACTTATATAAGATATGTATGTTGTATAAGTTAAGAGTAAATATTTTTATTAATATATGTTTTTTTATCGGGTTAGGTTTCTTATTAGGTTTTTTTTTTTTTATAATCCCAAAACTTAATCCTAAACCCTATAGGATTTTAAATCATATCTCAAAACCTGACCCTAAACCCTATAGGGCTTTTATTGAGTTTAGCAGGCTAGGTACCCTTTAACGACTTGCTCAGTTGCATCCCTAAGGTCAAGCAACCTACTCTACTAATCAAATCAAATGCAATAAAAGAAAATTGAGAAACTAGATGAAGAAATTTTGATTATCCTTTTGAGAAGAGAAAAAAGGCTTACACATCACTCCTAAAACACATAGGCAAGGGTCCCTAGTTATAGGGCCAAAGAGGGGTATTGGAAAGGCACATGACATTAAACATCATTGATTGAACAAGGCAAAAATCGTTAATCAAGATGAAGCACCCTAAGCATTAAGACGATCCTTACTATACACATGGCTCAATTGTCTAATCAATGATCAAATTAGCCTAAAAATTATAGAAGCCTAGCCTTTGATGGTTGAGGTAGCCAATCACCATGCAATCAAATTAGTGACAGACTCTTTAGAAAGGTGAAAATGATATGGCAAAGATAACAAGCAATATGCTGATAAGACATTTTAGTCACTTTGAGTAGATTCTTCGAGCAGGTAAGCCTTAGGTAAGGCTCCTCCATCTTAACATTCCTCTAACCAAACAAGACTAACTAGGTAAGACTCTTATTAGAATAGCCCAAGACGAGTAAACAAGTATTAGACGAGCTGCATTAGCTTCGACTGATTTTAAACCTAAGGGTTAAATGTCACTACAGATCTTCCCCTTACTTGACTCCTTGAAGCTTTGGCCATAAAATGACCTTAACTTTCACAAGCTACGCATGTTGCACCATTTCAATTTAAAGACCAAGCCTCATGGGCTGAACACATTGAATTACCTAGATAAATAGCTGAAGTTACTTTCTCTCCCTATTGCACCATTTGATAAGTAGAGTACTGGGGAAGTGTTGATAGTCGATTTTAGGTTAAGGCTTGGAGGTCCAACATATACTAACTAGGAGGGTTAGACGTACCTTAACTCCATAACATCAAAGGGGTAAACCTTATAAAGCTAATCCTTCCCTAAAAGTTATGCCTTAAACCCATCCATACTTCTAATAGATGAGAGAGAAATGACAAAGTAGATATGAATTAATTAGGAAATGACCTTTATGTAGGCAAAGGTAGTTTAGACCATCATCACTTGACCATGTTAAAAGGTTACGATGGCTCACATCTCAAAAACCTCATAGCTCATACCCTAGCTAGTAGCCAATGGGAGGTTAGTAAGGTCAATTATAAATATTAGTTCCATTTAACTACATTAAGTCTAGATTCTCATACACCTCCATAGCTTCATTCATCATCTCCACCCATAAGGTTGAAATTGACTTAAGTATTAGAGTGGTAACATCAATGTAAATTCTAGCATCCACCTTAGGTGTGTTTTCTGATTATAAGCCCATTGAGATTTGGAATAGGTTTAAGGAGGTTTAAAGCCCAGTTAGTTGAAAAAGCACCATCAACAGCCATAAAATAGTGTATTCATTTAACTTACTTTTTAATTACCTCCAGTATGGAATGAATGCTTTGTTGTGTGACTTATAAGAAAACTTTCCACCATAATAAATCTAATTATTTCCACCCTTTCCTTCCTTATAGAAAATTGAGAAAATTGAAAAATTTTCCCTCCTTGCACTATTTTTTGGATTGCAGGAAAGAAAAGGGAGAGAAGGAATTAGAGAGACCCTTATTTGGAAAATGAAGAGAAAGTGAAGGGGAGGAAAACTTAATATAAATTTTTCCATAAGCCTTGGTATGGAAAGAATCTAGAAGAAAAACTTATAAATTTACTTAAGTGCCGTTCTAGTAGGAAAAGAAGAACATTTTAAAATTTTGGATATATTTTGGTACTTTAACAAGTTAAAAAAAAAATAAAAATCTAATAACTCTCCATTTATAATCATTCATATCTCCTACTTTTTTTTTTATCTAAATATTGTTTTCTATTTTCATTACTTTTTATTTCTAATCCTCATTTTCCCATTCCTTATGCCTTTCATTTATTCCAAACTTATATTAAGATAATTAATTTATTATCCTAATCTTAGAGATCCTTAGATTATCGAGTTATCATATCAAAATGGAAATGACCAACAACTGCTCAAAAGGTGATTGTTGGTAGCGACTTCCTCTGGTGTGGTGTAGTATAGTATTAAGCTTACTTACGTGGAAGGCTCGACTTATCTTGTTTCTTTTAGTAAAAATAAAAAATTCTCGTTATTTGAGATGGGGTAGTCTCCTAATTTCCTCTTTTTGAGATAAGGAAGATCTTTATAAAAGAATTTGAAAGAAACTTTTGAGTTTTATTGAAAATGATTGAATGATTTTATTAAAATCTTATGCAAGCTATTTATACTTTCTACTAATACCTAATACGAAACTAATATCTAACCAACTAACTAATTGTTACTAATATCAAAATTACTCTCAACTAATATTTAACTATACATATTAAAGGAAAAGTTAACTATTAAATTATTATTTTTCTAATTTAATTTTGAGTCATAACAATTTGCTCAACTCTTTTTTAAGAACCTTCTCCTCAAGGTTCTAAAAAGAAAAAATCAATAAAAGAATCACTAAGTAATATGATTTAATAATATTAAAAAATCATTGATAAGATCATCAATATATGCTTCGTTCTTTAAAGCAATGAAGATAATTTTTCCTTAGATATCCCTATGATATATTGCTGGAGTATTTTCTTGTTTTTATAGTTTAAGATTTTCAGAGTTCGTAAAGCTTAAAACTTAATTTATAACATTTCTTTCTTCCTAAATCTCATGTTCATAATTGGTATTATTGAGCAACATGAATTTTTGTTCTCCAATTCAATTTTCCATAAAAACATCTATATTTGATATTGTTGTATCTATAAAACCAATTATGGAAAAATGTCCTTCTTCTTGTATCTTTACATTAGGAATGTCAATGTTGCCATTTTCTTGATAATGCTCCACATTAATTTCTTACATAAAATCCTTTACCTCTTTAGTATCCTTCTTTATAATAAGTTGATTTATTTCATAAAAATTTTCTTCACTAAAATCATCAATAGTTGGTATGGCATATTCTTCTTTTTGGTTCATTATTTGCTCTTTTTCTATACATTCTGTAATTACTTCTTGTAAATACTTAAAACTTTCCTTCAACAATCGCGTGTTTTTTATATCTTTTCGTAAATCCTTGAATTTCTCTTGCATTTTTTTTCTCGTACATTCTAATTTATATGAGTAATTTTTCCATTTCTAGTCGTTCTCTTAACGAGAGCTCTAATGTTAAGCCTGCTTATGTGGAAGGCTCAGTTTGTTTTGTTATTTCTAATAAAAATATGAAGTTCTCTCTCTTCGAAACGAGATAGTCTCCTAATTTTCTCTTTTCGAAATGATGATGATTTTCATAAAAAAATTTAAAAGAAACTCTTAAGTTTTATTGAAAATGATTAAATGATTTTGTTATAATCTTTTACAAATTATATATACTTTTAACTAATATTTAATATAAAACTAATATTTAACTAATTAACTAATTATTACCAATATGAAAATTATTACCAACTAAGGACACATATTAAAAATAAAACTAAACTATTTAACTATTATTTTTCAATCTAATTTTGTATCATGTAGTCGCCGACGCACAGCCTGGCCAATTGAATGCATGACATTACTATTCCTGAGTCGTTGAAAGAGTTAATAAGGTGGTATGGATCCCAACGCGGTCACCTTGTTTGCCCAATTAGTTGTAGTAATAATAATAATCAATTACATGCAAGAATTGCCATTTATTCCAGAATAATAATTATTTTATTCTACTTTTCCTACCTTTCCCCCTGCGATAGCTACGGCAGATAGAAGCCTTGAGAAGATAATTATTTTATTCTTCCGTAGTAGGATTTGATTTCATTTTATATGACGTATATTATTCCTGCAAGCATCCTTGTTATTCCAGTACTGAGCTGTCGACTGAGAATGGTTTGAATTCTATGATTTGTTCATTTTATGGGGCTTTTTGAGTAAAATATATACGTTCCACAACCATCTTAGCAATGTGAATAGGATATCAATATTTAAATATCGTATTCTAGCTGGTCCTATCAACCAAAATTTTTGGTGCGCTAATATCTTTGGAACTTTATATATTTATTATAGTTAAAACTTTGCATTATTCAAGTATAACAAATCAAAATAATTTTAAAGGATTGCAATTAGTAATGACTTGTAGCGCTGAATGATACTAGAAGATTATGAAAGTAAATGGTCAGTAGAAAGCAATGAAAATCATTTCTACCATTCACATCTTCCATCAGATCGTGAACTATTTCTACCAGCTGTGGGTTGCAACCTTCACATTCCACACCTCCAGTTGCTGTAAAATACCATTAGTAACATCAAACCTCTTGAGTATTATTATGATATATTAGACAATACTGACATTTTAATTATAATGACCGTATTAAAAGAAAAAGCTTGGAAAGCGCTATCTACAAAATTAATACAACTATATATATATATATATATATATATATATATATATAAAACAATGAACTTAGAATACTATATCAGATTTTAAATGAGTTGAATTAAGATGATACAATAAAAAATTTTAACTTAAATTCAATTCAAAATTTCAAAACTTAAGCCGGATTACACCTCAATCAAATCAAGTAGTTTAAGGTCAAATTAAACTCAGAAATGATCCTCACCACTGAAACTAAATTTAATTAATATCTTTTAAACTTGACTTTTTAAAAATATTATTTTTTTAATTAAAATAACATTAATATGTAAACATAATTCAAACTCAATTAATATTTAAGCTTAATTTGAGGCTGCTTAGGCTCAAGAATTTGTTTGAGACATATATCATGAAGTTTAAGCAATCGAGTCAGCTGTAATTAATTTGTACTCTACTAAATATCTGGTAAAATTCGAATGGCTTAAAGGTAAATTTAGGTTATTCGCACCTTTACTCTTGTGCATGAAAAGTAATAAAAGGACTACCGGACGGTTATGAATATAGGTAGTTGCGGTCTAAAGAAAATTTTTTATTTTTGAATTTTTATGTTGTTATGATTCGCTACTTTTATTCATACAGATGCTATAAGTCAAAAAGGTCTAAATACGTGCAATAATATATTGGCTTTTAAAATGTGATATCCATGGAACCATTGTCAACTGACTGGGAGTAGATATTAGATGGTCGAAGCGGGGAAAAGAAATAATAATAATAAATTTCTAAAAGACATGGAGCAGCATGACTAAGTTTTCTGACACGGTGCAGTTGCTTCAACCATATTTATTAAAATTTCACAATTCCCTTTCAATAGTGATGGCACTTTCATAATTGACTGAGACTGAGAGGAACCTATCTGCCCCATGTCAATTTTACTCTAGACCGGTAGTGAGTACGAAGGTAGGGGGGGTTAGAGTAGGATCGTCTGCTCCTCACCCTACCTATACGCTATATGTTTTAAAATTAATAAGATACATGATCAATATATAAATTTTATCTTTCCCGTATAAATTTAAGTTTATGTGATTTAAAAAGCAATTTTAATCTACATGTGATATTATACATTATTTATATGAAGAACCTATAAAACCTATAGCAAAATCTATAAAATTAAATAGTAATTTTCTTACTTTTATTATCTATAATATTAAAACTTAAGATACTACTTTGGCATCTTTAGTTATGTTAATATTTCTTTTTATTTGACTGTTACCAAATAACCCTCGTAACAGTTCATAATAAATCATCAATTGTTACGATGATTATGAAAAAAAATTCTATATGCCAAAAATAATATCTAACCTAAATTTTTTCATAAAAATTACAATTTTTTATTATAACTATGGAATTTGGAGCATTCCAAAAACTTAGAGATCTAACTAAAAGAAGATAAGTAATTTCATATGAGATTTTTCTATTAGTTTTATGCTTGTCTTTTTGTAATTTGACATAGATTATGGAAATGGAGAAATCTTAATTCGAATCTTCATAAATAGGTATGGAAGCTGTAATTGTAAAGCACAAGCGAATTTATGGAAGTATTGGTTTATACATTCCTCTTAATATCGACTCTAGGGATAATTTTTTTGGCTATCATTTT
Organism: Lumnitzera racemosa; assembly: GCA_024138005.1. Classification (NCBI taxonomy): domain Eukaryota; kingdom Viridiplantae; phylum Streptophyta; class Magnoliopsida; order Myrtales; family Combretaceae; genus Lumnitzera; species Lumnitzera racemosa. The sequence goes on along the minus strand of JAMXBC010000011.1, from coordinate 52,949,378 downwards.
TGGAGAAGCTCCGAAAGTTCCAACTAAAAAAGTGAAATGATTTTTCATTATATCAATTGAAGCAATAAGCCTCCTAATATTGGGAGGCCTGTTGCTTCAACTAGTCCCTGTGTTCCTCAAATGGATCTCTTAGTTGTTGAGAGGGCTATCCAAAAGCGATATATAAGGCATACCTAGTAAAACTTACAAGTAACCCAGATATAGAGATGGCAACTAGGGTTACTGTTTCCATTATTATATAATTTCCAAACCAAAATGGATCTATAATAACATTGTTTATTTATAATGGAATGGTATACAAAGTCAACGGATCTCAATGAATACAGAATAGGATTTATGGCTATACAAACCATTGAGGGCAGTTTTAGATCTAGACCAAGACGAACTATTGTAAGGGATTGATTGAAATCATTGAATTAACAATATGGTAAAGTAGCTCTTGGATGAGGAACTACTCCATTGATGGGTGTTGCAATGGCTTTATTTGCGGTATTCCTATCTATTATTTTTTAAATTTATAACTCTTCTATTTTACTGGATGGAATTTCAATGAATTAAATTAGATTCAAATGAACCTTGAATTCTTAGTTTTTCAATACAAGGAAAGCATTTTGGTTTTAGATTTTTCCACCATTAGATAATTTTGGTATTGTTATATTGGTAGCTTGATAGTGGAATTTCTTTCTGTATTTCTGGAATATGAGTGTGTGACTTATTAGAATTGATCCTATCAATGGTACAGAGAATGGGACTGTCATCTTGATAGAGATGGTTTTACTTCATCGAATATTTATCCCTAGTATTTGGAGTACAAAATATATGAAATAGATCATAAAATATTAACTACGATTCATACTTAATATTCATACCCCGTGATCGGACTCTATAAAATTTTCCAAAGAGTTATAAGTTCTAAATCGAAAGATTTTTCTTCTTTTCTTTTTCAAAAAATTCCTTTTTTTTTTTTTTTATATCAGAAGGCAAAGCTTTCTTTGGATTTTTAGTCATTATATATATCTATTCATTCAATAAGTGATGATCAAAAGATTCTTACTTAGGGAATCTTTGGACTTAGTTTGAAGTTTTGTTAAATCATCGTGGTTCAAGTATGAATTTGGAGTTTTAATCGATTCATAGGGTCTTAATAAGAGAATTCCTATCAATAATAAAGAAAATAAGAATAAAGTGGCATTGCACAAAAAAAAAATCAAAGAAAGTGGTAAATAGAAGATTCAAGAGGCCTGTAATGATCAACATAAAGATGAATGCGCTAACTTAATATTTTGACATTATAACCACAAATAAGAGCTTTGGAATTTTTACTTGTTCATATCCTCACTTAGAACGGGAGAGGTTTTATTACAAAGTTTCTATTCCATATCCTTAGCAACCAAAGCAATATTTGGATTTTTTGTTTAAGCTGCATGAGATGAAATTCTTAGATATGGTTCTCTTTAGGGGAGTACTTTTGGTTTATCTATCTCAATAAAGTCTATGATTGGTTCGAAGAACGTCTAGAAATTCAGGTGATTGTTGACGATATAGCTAGTAAATATGTTCCTCTTCATTTCAACATATTTTATTGTCTAGGAGGAATTACGCTTACTTGTTTTTTAGTATAAGTAGCTACGGGGTTTGCTATAACCTTTTACTATCGTCCGACTATTATCGAGGCTTTTGCTTTTGTTTAATACATAATGACTAAAGCTAACTTTGGTTAGTTAATTCGATAAGTCCATCGATGGTTGGTAAGTATGATGGTCCTAATGATGATCTTGTACATATTTCATGTGTATCTCAGTGGGGTTTTTAAAAAACCTCATGAATTGACTTGGGTTACAGGTGCGGTTTTGGTTTATTGACCGCATCCTTTAGGGTTACTGGTTATTCCTTACCTTAGGAACAAATTGGTTATTGGGCAGTCAAAATTGTAACCGACGTACCAAAAGCTATTCTTGTAATAGGATCTCCTTTTATTACGTAAAATTGCTAGTGTAGGACAATCCACTTTGACTCGTTTTTATAGTTTACACACTTTTGTCTTACCTCTTCTTATTATCATATTTATGTTAATGTATTTCCTAATGATATGTAAACAAAGTATTTCTGGTCCTTTATAGAGAATATAGATAATATAGATAATAGATATTTGTAATCAATCACTTATCACTTGAGGAGGAACAATAGTATTTCAATGCTACAAATATGGATTATTGAAAAGAATAAGACATGTATTTTGATATTTTCCTTCAACTAACACCTATATAATATAGTATTCTTTATTTGAATTTGACACAAATAGTTGAAGCAAATTCTCTGAAGAGAAAATGGATTATGGGAATGTGTTGAACTATTGATTGGAGTCATGTAGATAGATATATGCCTTTGTTTGCCACATTGGAATTCGCACCCAAATGTGTCTTTGCTCCAACTACCCCGTATAAACCCCATACAGAGAATAGTTTTGGAGACAAAACTTTTCTACAGGGGTTAAAATGTGAGACTCATATTAGCGTTATTACATTCGGTAACTAATTTAAAGCGTTTGAGAAAGTAACTCGATTAAGCTAAAAGCTTACAAGAGACTACATGACATTAGTCGAGGAATTATTGTAGGCTTAAAATTTAAAAATATAATAGAATATTAAAAATATCGCCAAAATCATATAAATTTACCATATTATTCTTATTGACAATGCACAAATTGGATCTTGGAAAATAACAAACACTCAGAAATAAATTATAGAAGTAATATAATTAATATTGTACATAAAATAATAGATAAAAAACATGTATACACATTGGGTATAATTATTATATAAATATATATACTCGTAATTGTTGAAAATATCCAAAAAATGTGAGAAAAATATACAAAAGTTATAAAAAATTCTCAAGACATTTGTTGAAGTCGTGGTAGCTTGGAAACCAATGTTGGATGAGCTATGGACACCAACAATATTAAATTAACATCTAATTAAGCTAATTTAACAAGTGTAGTATAGAAGAAAAATTAGAAAACCCTCTATACTACCTCTAAAAAAATTGATGATTTGGTCTTCACTTAAGGTTTGATTAATTGCAAGGTTGGAAATATTTGTAGAGTGAGAAAATAGAGAGAGAAAATGAGGAAACGAAATTAAGGAAAAATATTGTGTGAAATAGGGGATTTATGGGTTTCTAAGGAAATCAATCAACTAGAAGTGCAATTAGGTGGTTTCATGAAGGTAGAGTCAGTGGTGGCTGTTGCCGATAAGCTCCCTTCCCTTAGTGGTGGTTGAAGCTTCGCATTCCCGGTGAGTACTTGGTTCCTTTGATTATATAAAAAATTTGGGAAAATAGCAAATGAACTGAAAAAATTTTGAAATTTGGTTTCCCTACATATTTTTCCACGAGAATTTTAAATCTTCAATCAGATTTTCAAAATTTTGAATGTAGATATTGGGTTCTTAAGAAAAAGTCCTATACAACAATTTTCAATTGGGTTTTTAAAAGACCAATTCATGTAATTTTGACTTGAAATTTTATTGACATACTCTTAAGATGTTATATTTTGATGTTAAGAGGTTGGATTTTTTAAATTAAGTTGTTGGATTTTTAAGAAAATTTTGTTTTTGTGTAAACAGTGCGTTGAACAGGATATTTTGTTAAAAGAGATTGATGAAATTTTCTAAACCATGGTATTCTCTAAATTTCGCCACAAACAGTAGCTAAAAGTGATTTAATATGAATTTAGGAAGGATAATTTATAAGTAAAAGTGGGTATTTGGTGATTTAAGGATAGATTTTTCAAGTATTAAGTATACTTGTAAACTAATGGATAGTATGATGGACAAAAGAAGTGGATGATTGAAGTTTTGATTGATACTTACTAGTTATGTAGGTTGTATACTTTTGGAAATACAGGGCAAGTGGAGAATATGTAAAGTAGTTAGATTTACGAGTAGTAATAAGATCAAAAATGCTATAAAAAAGTAAGTCAGAATGTGATCTAGTGTGAATATATTGAATACATTAGGAAATTGAAATCTATACTGAAGAGTGGCTTCTATTAGGATTCTATCATATTTCTTGAGATAAGCTATAAGTTGGGAATTTCCTAAATAAGAATCTAACTTTGAACTAAGGGTTAGAAACTTTGTTAGAATATTGTTTGGTATTGTTTATTCTCGACCACATCCGGAGCTTAATAGTAGATTAGCTTAATAAATTTGTATATGAATTCCACACCTTTATTAAGGTCAAAACATGAGTTAGAAGCCACTTAGATAGTAGCCCATATCATAAGACTAGGTTAGAACCTAAGTCAAAACCTCAATAAAAAAGTAGTTCAATGGAAGATGAGAAATATAAGGGCAATTGAAAGTTTGAAGACGGTTGATATTGAATATTGGATCATTGGGAGCTAGAGAATAGATTAGAAAGTCGCTTGATTATACTTTTTAAGAATTTATTGAAGTTACAACTTGGATAAGAAATTATTGGGTAGTAATTTGTATCAAGTTAGAACCTTTGTCAGAAGGTATTCTATTTTAACTAATATTTAATAAACGCTTTAGAAAAGCTTACCCAACATAATTAGAAATATACTTAAATGTCCATAATGAACACATATGTTATATAATGGACATGAACTAATGACGTTATGTTAAATTTTAGGGATAATAAAGAAAGATGAGACAAGAACAACACATGAGGAGAATGAGTATCAGTATCTAAGTAAGTGGGATTAGTATTTCACCTCACTTTAAAGTATTATTAAGAATACTTGGAGATTTTAGTATATGTTTTGTTTATGATTGTAAGTTAGTTGCTTGTGTGCATGCAGCATATGTGCTTAAATATGTTGTGCTATTTAAGTGTTAGATTGATGTGCGGATTGCTTTATGATATTACATACTTTGGATTGTCTGAATTTGCTTGATCACCATAAAAGTAATCTAACACAAACTCAGCTTAACTACTAACTGAACTTATATCGTAACCCATTAGGGGTAACGAGTAGGAAGTGTGGGCCAAACACAGATGCATTCATTGAGGATATAAAAAATGATCCTCTTCCCATCCTAAGTCGGACTAATTGACAAGAGAGGGGATCGTTGCTAAGTTAAGATTAGTGGTTCGAAGGTAGTTTCGGGAGGAGCGTGTTCTCCATTGCATAAGCCTTAGTTTGGTGACCAAATTCACTAGTATGTGGACGCAATTTCTTTGATCTTATGACGACCGGTCAACGTCATGCAATGGAATTTGCCTGATCATGCATTGCATCTAACTAAACTTACTTAATAACCCCGATTGCTTTGTGTCAAATATGTGCTATTGTCTTCGTTTTACTCACTAAGCAAGTTGTCACTCATTCCCTTGTAGTTGTTTTACAGGTTTCCCTAGTAGACCCACCAAAGGCTAGAGAACGGGATTGGGGAGTGAAATTCGAGATTTACCTAACTGGATTTCTATTCGGTTTATCAACTATATTAACTTGTAGGAAAATTAAGAGGGTCTCCTTAAGTGACCCCTAGTTTTCAATCAATGAAATTTATTCCATACTTTGTAAGATTATAGATTTTAGTGAAATTTTAGTTGTAAAAATTACTTTTCAAAATCTACACCACAAGTCGACTCATACCAGGTACTAAAAGAGGCGTTTCTAAGCGGTAGAGTAGCGAACGCCTTGTGTAGGCTATACCTATGTTAGCAGCTAAGGTGGCTAACTTCTAGCTATGTTAGTTTACATAATGAAACTGTTATGACTCTCTAGTTTAGGATGTAATAATCATTATACAGACAAGAATATCTAAAGATAGTGTCAATAATAGTGGAGATAGTCCTCATAGAAGCTTGAGGAGACGAGTTGAAAACTTGGAATATCAGGTTGAGAATCTCATGGATTTTATCTAGGAGCTTATTAGTTTAGTTAGAGGCTATAGATGTATTAATTGAGATGGAAGAAGGGAATAAACACCCATTGGTAGAAGTGTCTCCAACAAGCTTAATGATGGTGGATGACAACCACGAAGGGCTATTGAGTTGAGAAGAAGAGAAAACCAACTTGAGTCGAGAAGAGGCAATGATAAAAGTATTCATGTCGAGAACCCAGGATACTAAGGAAGAGAGCCAAGGCTAAGAAAAAATATTGCCAAGCAGAGCTCCAATAGAAGTGACCAATCCAAGGTGAACCAACTAGCTAGGAATGCAAGGGATGAACCCCGAGCACATAGTCGAGGACTTAACAACATCAAGCTTAAACTGCCGACCTTTAGTAGAAGTAGCTTCTTGAAGAGTTCCTTGACTAGGTTCCCCGAGTTGAGAATTTGTTTGAGTGCTATGAGTATGATGACCGAATAAAGGTTAAGCTGGCTTCATCATCCCTTGTTAAATATGCAAGTCCTTGGTGGGATAAATTAATCGCTAAGCGAGATACCAAAGGAGAAGAGCTGATTAGAACTTGGAGTCTTATGAAGAGGTTGATGAACCAATGCTTGATGTTAGCTTACTTTAAGCAGGAGATACTCCACGCTTTCTAGCACTTAAGACAAGGCCGAAACATTGTCAAGGAGTACTTGTAAGAGTTCAAAACACTGATGACCAGGTATGAGATAGTTGAGCCTTAGGACCGCGTTATTGCTAAGTTCTTGAGTAGACTTTGAGATAACATTGGCAACATAGTTGAACTAGAACCGTTCAACTCATTGGATGAGTTGATCAATTTAGCCTTATGGGTAGAGAGATAGAGGATAAAAAGGCATTAGAAGCTGACTAAATGACCTTAACTAGTCAACTCTCAACTTGAGAAGTATGGTGAGAGAAGAAGATGGAGAGAGGTAAGTTTAGCTAACCTAATTAGGTCAAGATAAAGAAGGTAGAGAAGGAAAAGGTACTGACACCAAGGCCAAGAAGTTAAATACTTCAAGTGCTTAAACTACAGGCATATTGCCCCTCAACGTTTGAATAAAAGGGTCATTATCTTAAAGGGTAAAGGACTCAAAGCTCAAGTAGGGAGTCAAAGTGACAAGAGTTTGGAAAACGAATTAATAGAAGAAAATGTCTATGCCAAAAATCTGGATAAACTCTTAGCCATGACGAGCCAACTAGCAAACTTGAAAGCATATCTTGAACAAAGGGAAAATTTATTTCATATTTGATGTTTGATGAATGGGAAGACTTGTTCCCTAGTTGTTGATGGAGGAAGCTGTACTAACATCGTTTCTACGAAGCTAATGGAGGAGATGATATTACCGACCTACTTATATCTCCGACCTTATGGATTGAAGTGGTTTAATGATAAGGGGGTGGTTCATGTACATAAGAGAGCTCAAATAGTATTCAAGGTTGGATAATACAAGGATGAGATTGACTTCGATGTAGTGCTTGTGAATGCAGCAGATTTAGTTCTTGGCTGACCTTGGGTATATGACCAGAAAGTGATCCATGATGGCTTTCTTAACACTTATATGGTTTGAAATGATGGGAAGAGCTACTGCTTGACCCTTATGAACGTTGAGGAAATCCAAGGCAACTCAACACCTATGGTGAAGAGAAGTTTGTTTGGCATCTAAGCCTATGCTCATTGTTTAACATCGAGGATGACTTCTTTTTAGCCCCACGGTAATGATAGGAATTAGCCTGTGACTATCTCCATGCCAAGGCTGACCTATCTCAAGTCGACGCCGACTTACTAGAAGTTGAAGTCAACCTATCCCAAGCTGACGTTGACCTGCTAGAAGTTGAAGTCGACCTATTCCAACTTGAAGCCAAATTATTCAAAGTTGAGGCCGATCTACTCTTGTTGAGGCTAAGCTAACACCAAAAGGCCAAGAGGAAGAAAAAGAGCCACTTGGCATCAAGTTTTTTGTCTGCTAAGAAGTTGAGAGACCATACAGCTAGGCCTCAAGGCTAAAGATCCATTTGGCACGGTATGGGGAGATTAGTGTCAACTAACCATAGAACTCAGCAATTATGGGCCAACTTTCAGGCATCTCAGCTAAGCATTTCAAGACTTCAGGGTCTCCTACCTGAACTCGAACATCGAATTGCCGACTCTGCCTAGTTTGGATCATACTTCTTCTAAGGCAACCCGAATGACTGCATGTCGACTTCTTCTGTTAAATGCACAGTTTTGTATTCTTGTAAATATTTTCTTCATTTTAATTATGAGCCCATTTTTTAAGGTTTAAGGCCTTGTACATTGTTTATAGTTTTGCTATTAGAGTTTTTAGGATTTACTATAAATAGCAACATTTGTAATTAGCAGAATAGAAAAGAATATACATATAGTGATTACAGTTGGAACTTTCCTCTTTCGAGTAAGGTTATTCTTAATATTGAGTGTACTTTACTCTTTAATCCCTCTTGTATTTTTATCAATCTTGTCCTTAAGATTGTGGTGAGCTCTTCATTTAAGCGAGTTAGTGAGCCATATTTAACCTCTTATTTGAAACTTGAGTGACATTTAGTGTTCATGAGTCGTATTGAACCTCATTTCTAGCTCAATCCCTACTTATGTTTATGTATTGGTACATGACATCCATACACATTTATCGTCAAAACCCCCATTTTACTTCTTGTTCTTTATACCTACTTATACCCCGACTATACATTTTGGTTCTAGCCCGCTGCCTATACTCTGAGCCATAACACTTGTGCTTTGTTGATGTTTTTGTACTGAAAAAGGATGGTACTTGACATATGTGCATGGATAGTAGAGCCATCAATAAGATCACGATCAAGCATTGGTATCTTATCCTTGGGTTAGATGACATGTTGGATGAATTGAATGAAGCTAGGGTCTTTAGTAAAATTGATCTAAAGTTTAGTTACCATCGATCTAGTTGAGGTCGAGAGATGAGTGGAAAACTACATTTTAAAACTAGGCATGGTCTCTATGAGTGGATGGTAATGCCCTTTGGCTTATCGAATGCCCTAAGCAACTTCATGAGATTAATGAAACTTATGTTGAGAAACTTGATGGAGAAGTAATAGGAATTAAGCTATTAGGCCTTTGACTTGTAGTCGAGCTCGAAGACTAGAGGGATTGGCAAGGTGAATCCTTTATCTCTAACAGACTCCTATTAAATCTAAGTATGTTTTTACCAAGCCACTCTACATGCTAAGTTGAATGACTGCTCATGTTTTGGAGATTGTATGTTTAATAGCAGAATGCCGAGATATCTGCTAAACTTCGCGTACTTACTCAATCATGCCTGAGCTAACCACTTGCTCGGCATCACTCTTGCCAAGAGGCTGATAGAATGACATTGGACTAACCCTCAATCATCCTTTCTTGAATAAGTAATCTATTCGTACTCTTTCGTCTGCATCTTCTAACGACATCTCCAATTATCTCTACTACATGTAGAATCTACTATACTAATCATTGTTTTCCTTGAATATTCATTTTAACCCTTTTGTATTCTTATACATCACTTCTTTAAGACAATACCCTTTTTGTCTTTTCCTTTTTAGACAAGTTGCTCTAACTTATTGAGTATAAATACCTATTATACATTTAGCAAAAAAGAATTAGGTTACCATTAATATACTTGATGTTTCCTTTCGTAAACACTGATTTACTTCTATTTTACTCTTATCCTAACCCTTAGGTAAGGCTAAGAGGTGAGTAACCTCACTAGACCAATTCGTGCATCATATCGAGTTATGCGTACACTCCGAGCCGTAATAGAAAGAAAATAGGAAGTTGTAAAAGTTCGTTAAGATAATTTTATCATTACTTATTACTTATGCTTAGCTTGGCTTAGGTGCTTATAGTGACAAATCCTTAGAAGGTAACCTTGATGATCCACGCGACGCATTGTCTTTATTGGAGTCTCACATGAAAATGATCTAAGGTAGATCTAGGTTGTTGTGGATGAGGCTTGAAGTGACATGTCCAAATGTAGGTTGTAGAGAGGCCTAAAGTGGTACTCTAAGATGTAAGTTATAGCGAAAGAGGCATACCTAACCGTTAGGATGATAAATTGGATTGTGTTGTGGTGGAGGTTATGAGAACCTTCACCATATTTTGTGTATGGCTGGCTGAAATAAAGATAATAAATGGTTATGTGACTTATTTGTTTCTACATTTAATTCATGTAGTTTGCCATGGCTTGCTTATGCGCATGCATATGTATGTTATGTATTGAATTTTGGCTCATCTTTTTTTTTTTCAAACAACTCTAAGTTAAAATGATACTTTTTGGGATATCGCTAGTTATGGTTTATCAATTAATTATGAGAATTATTTTGGCTATGAAGATTAGGGAGAGAACTATTACCACAAGGATCCTTATGTAAAGAATTATTACTATCATAACTATTATCAATATTAGGAATAGAGATTCATTTTCTTTTTAATAATTGTTTTGAGACAATTGTGTTATTTACCATCATATTACAATATGGAGAATTTTGGGTGTTGCCGAATTTATTACTCTTTATGTAGAGTATTTATGAAGATATTGTGTGCTTGTTATATGGAGTTAACATTTGATAAAGTTAGCAATTGTTATTTGATTATGAATTGGAGATTTTAGTCTTAAAATTATTGCTTGACGTGTTAGCAAAGAACAAGGGACATATGGTGGTTTATGGCGTCCTGAGTTTGGAGTGTTACATACATAGATTATTAAGGTTTTATTAGGGTTTTAGTTGCTACTTGTACATAAATATAGGGATAAATAAAGTAGAAATACTCAAATTTTCATATTTTCTCATTTTAGTACATAAATTTTAAACTTGTTATTTTGAGTATCTCATATTTTTAAATGAAACAAATTAGTATTTCTATTATAACAACCGTTATATTAAATGATAGGATAATAATATAAGTATATCAACTTTCATTTTATTTCTATTTTAGTTCTCAAATTTTATTTTTTATTTTTTCATTTTAGTATTTTAACTTTTTAAAATGAAATAAATAGGTATTCTTTACAATAACCTTTTTAAAAACGTTATAAAAATAAAAAAAAATAACAATGAAAAATTACAGCATAATTTTTTTTTGAAAAAGAATAAGATAACATAAATGGCACAAGAAAAAAATAAAAAAAAGAATTAATTTGAACCTATTAATGTGGAGCAACTATAAGTTCACCAACTTAGAGTCAGAAAATTAAAATTAACAAAGAATTGCTTCAATTAATGCAGGCTAAGTAATAATAGGTGTCTGGAGTCCAATTAAAATTAGAATGAATTAACAAGAGATCAATTTCATTAGCATGTTCCCATGTTTATTATTATTGTGGTAGTTGTTGTTGCTATTATCTTTATTATTATTTTAATTGTTGTTGGTGATGATGATGATAAAAAAGGACATAATTTATTTGAAAATATAAAAACTCGCAAAGGTTAAAGATTATCTACAAAAATCATATGTGAAGATACAATTTCAAGAACTAGACCTATTTTCTTTTCTTTTTTTTTCATATTTAAATATATTATTGTTAACCGTTATTTTATTCACCTTTTATAATATTTTTACGAAAGTTAATATGAAAAAATTATCTATTTGTTTCACTTAAAATTGTTGAAGTACCAAAATGAAAAAAAAAAATTGAGTACTAAAATTAAAATGAAATGAAAGTTGATGTACTTATACTATTATCTTACCATATTATAATAACGATCATTACAATAGAGGTACTAATTTATCTTATTTAAAAAGTTAAAATACTAAAATAAACAAATTTAAAGTTTATGTATTAAAATGAAAAAATTTGAACGTTCAAGTACTCTTATAGGCTTTATCCCCATAAATATATGCGCAAAAGGTAACATAATTATTAATTAAGAATAAAAGGATTAGCATTTTTACTCTTCCTTTCTCCATAAAATAGAGTATGTCAACTCTTTAACCTTTCTAAGTTCTTATCAATAAAGTCTTTGCTTATGGAGCTTTCTTTTATGTTCAAGTGTGTAATATCTTAATCTATTACAACTTGTTATTAGTTTAGGGTTTATAAGTAATATTAAACATTATTTTATTTACACAACCAATTTGCATCCGAGTAATACAACATAAGTTAATATAAATATTATAACCTTATTTATGTTTTCATGGCATAGAAAAATTGGAATGGATACAAATTTATAAATCTTCCATGAGAAAGGAGGCGTAAGTAATAAGTATGTTTCAGACGTCAATCATCATAATGTATATTTTTGGATAATATCCATTAAGTAGTCTTCATTAAACGATTGGTAAGGGGGGAAGGTAGGTAAGGGGAAAGAAATACTACTTGATAATGGACCAACTTAATGATATTATTTGACCCACATGAATCAAGTTGCTCATGTCATTTTTATGTTAACTAGGACAAATATAAAAAGGGAAGTAAATTAAAACGAGAGGTGATTATTTAGTATGTTTAGATAGATGAGTTTAGGCATACAAATTTTCTAAGTTTCATCCATGTGTAAGCCCATTCAAGGATGGTAGGACTTGTAGGCTTAGTTAGGTTTGATTAGGTCTAATTAGTTTCTTTCCTTTTTTTCCCTTTGGGTTATAAAAGGGATATTCATATCACTTCATAGAGTATATATAGTACAAAGGGTGGAACTTCCACTAGAAACTTGCAACTTGTAGTTGCTACAAAATATTTTGGATACATAATTGCATTTCCTAACCAAGTCATAGCTTGTGCTATTATCTCTTCATAGAGAGAACACAAAAGTAAGAGGATCAACAAAACATACTTCATCTGTACTTAATTTTTGCATATTAGTTACTAAAGCATCTACAACTATGTTCACTTCTCTTAGAACCACTTTAACTTGTCAAGCTTGCAACAATGAGAGCTTTTTCCTATAAGCAACAATTGCACTAGAATATTTAACTTTAAAATTTAAAGAATTTGATAATAAAGTTACTATTGTAGATGAGTTCGTATTTATTTCAATGTTTAATAGTTTTTCTTGTAAGTAATATTTTACTCCCTAATATATTGCCCACAACTCTACAGCTACCATATCAACTTGCCATATTTTACAGCAAAACCAAAAGACCAAATTCCTTAGGAATCTTTAATAACTCCCCCGATAGCAACATCCCTAGAGAAGCTCAATAAGGAACCATCTGTATTTAGCTTAAACTTTTGTAGCAGTGGAGGAGACCATCTAACATACTTAAGTTCAACAAAGGTTATTTGCTAGTAGTTTTTCCTTACTGTCCAATATTTAGAGACTAAACTTTGCACTACAAAATGAATATTTGATATTGTTTCTTTTTATCAAAATATCAAGTCCTTGCCCTTTCGTTAAACTATACAATTTGCCTTATTCCATTTCTTGCAGTATTGATTTATTAGGTGATCCTCAAAAGTAACTATTTCCCATAACTTGTATATTTGTTGTATTCTAGGATAGTTTCTAAAAATATGATTTTCTTCCTCTTAATAGCCACAATGAGGATAGATTACATCCCTTACAATCCTTCTTTGTCTTAACTTTTGAGTTGTTGATAAACTCCGTTATTGATTTTTTCACAAAAATAGTTTTATTTTTGATGGAAAAGGAGGAGACCCAAATCTATTTTCAATCCCATTGATTTAGTTTTTGACAAGAAACTAGCTAATATATATATTAGCTAATGGAGGATTCATTTTGGTATCTATAGCTACAAATCTCGTATCTAAAATGTGTTGGTTTAAAAAATTAGACCTGTTATTTCCAAAATATCATATGAAATAGGAAATCCAATGTTATCTTCATTCCACTATTTTCATTCTTCCAGTATTCACTTACAATTAGATAGATTGCATCTTTGTATATAGGTTTGTGAAAAATATTTGTTATTTTAAAATCACTTACCCATTTGTCCAACCAAAATAAGATATTTAACCCATGTCCTAAACTTTGCTGACCATTCTCATTTGCCCATTCATAACTTCATACCATATTTTAGATTAAAAGCAACCTCGAAAGTCTCCTTTTTTTTTTTTTCTTATATTATCCTTGTTAATTTTCTTATGTTCTGCCTTTATGAGATCTGTCTATAAAACATTTTTATGTTTGAATTCGCAAAATTGTTAACTACACACGCTTGGTTTCTTGCTACCAAGTTAATAAGGCCTAAGCCACCGTATTCTTTTAGAGAATCAATAAAATCCCAATTTACCTAATGTATTTTTTGCTGCTTTGACACACTTCTCGAAAGAAATCTCTTAATAATTTGAGTTAATTTCAACAAAAGTTTCTTTCGTATATAGATTACTTGCATATAATACGTAGGAAGTGCTTTAAGCACATATTTTGCAAGAAGCAAATGACCTGCCATGCTTAATAGTCGCGCTTTCTACCCACGAAGTTTTTTATATGCCTTATAAAGTAGGAAATTGAATTGGGACACAATGGGCTCAATTCCATTATGTAAGGGAAAACCAAATATTTTCAAAAAGAGTACTTTATGAAAACCGTAGAATCCAGTTATCTATCATTTAACTTGACTCGCTATATTATGGGAAAACGATACCAAGGACTTTTGTTGATTTATATTAAGGCCTGACATGTTAGATAATCTTTCTAAAGTACTTTTGATTATTAAAGTAGTCTCATGATTAGCAATGTCATAAGAAAATAGTATATGTAAAATACAAAGTTGTGATCCTCTTATTTTAAAGGTTTCCCAATGTTTATTAAGTAAGGGGATAAAGGGTCTCTTTGTCTTATCCTCCTATTAGGAATAAAAGCAAATAAAGGATAATCATTTACTAGAACTTCCATTGATGTGGTATATAGAAAGCTATCTATTAGTTCAATCCACCAGTATGAAAAATTGAGACTTATTAAAACCTAATGAATGAAATCCCATTCAATAGTATCATATGCTTTCTTAAGATCCATTTTGATTATCATCCATTCTTATTTACCCTTCCATCTTCTGAAACTATTGAGTATTTCATTTACTGGTATTATATTATCAACAGCTTTCCTATTAGGTATGATTTATGAAACTAGCTTACATAGGATGAATTATAGAATCCAAAAACAGTCAAAAACAGTTAACTAAAATCTTAGTGATAACCTTGTATAAGGTTGTGCATAGACTACTTGGACAAAGGAGTCTATTATGATTTGCACCAGGTTACTTTGGAATAAGGACTAATTATGTTTGTTTTAAAACTTTATGTATTTTCCTTCAAGAAAAGAGTTTAAGAATGTAACCCTCAATTGAAATCCCCAAAAGAGACCAGCATTTCTTTGAAAGGAATGCATGAATGCCATCTTTCCCTAGACTATAGATAATAAAGCTTGAAAGACCTCTCCTCTCTTTAAAGGTTTTACCAATACTTCCCTTCTTTGATGCGACAAACCATATTTAAAAGAATGAGGGATTGGATTCACCAAGCTTCCCTACAATTTTGATGTCTTGAAAATATTTTGAAAATATATGTTTATTTGCTCTTGTATCACACTAAAATCACAACTCCAATTCTCAGCATCATCTTGAAGTAAAAAGATTCTGATTTTTGACCTCTTTACTTGTACTAAGGAATTATAATTGGATGTGTTACAATCACCATCTCTAATCTATTTGGCCCTAGCTTTTACCTTCTACAAAAGTTCTTCTCTATCAAAAATGGTAGTTATTTCAAATTTTAGGGTCTTTTCTAGTTCCATTAAAAACTCAAAAGGGTCTAAATAAAGCCTTATTAATGCCATCTAATCTTTTAAGGAGTTTTCTTTTTTGAGATCCAACCATACCAAATACAGTATAATTCTATTCACTTAAAGTTTTTGATAACTCCTCCAATATGGCTAATATATCTTTGTTAAGATTTCTTCAAACATAACGGATTAAGGGGATGCATGTTTTATCGAAAAACCAAATCATTTGAAAGCGAAAAGGACGACTTTTCCTTGGATTATACGTGAAAGCATGAGTTTTCATTTGGATAGGACAATGGTCTAACGGTCATTTGGAAAGACGAAAAACCTTCGCCTTTAGATAAAGTAATTGCCAAGCTAAATTACACTAAGTCCTATAAAGTCTTCTTTAGATTAAATTAATGATAAAATATTTGTTTGACCAAGTGTATTTGGGCTCAACATAACCCATATCCAATAGGTGACAGTTTTGCATGCGATTCTTGTTGAATAATATATTTTATTGAAGTTTGTATACATGTGCAACTAAAACTATTCAATTTTTATTACTATTACTAAAATGTGAACGATTTATATATATATATATATTTATATATATATATACATATTGGTGCATTATATACAAATTATGTAAATACGAAAATGCTATATATATTCTATTAGCATTAGTAAATGAATTCTTGCACAAAGTAAATATCATTAACAAATAATAATAACGAGTTATAAATATTTTATGCTTTACCTTT
Source organism: Lumnitzera racemosa (assembly GCA_024138005.1). NCBI lineage: Eukaryota > Viridiplantae > Streptophyta > Magnoliopsida > Myrtales > Combretaceae > Lumnitzera > Lumnitzera racemosa. Next base: position 52,933,029 of record JAMXBC010000011.1, on the reverse strand, counting down.
AACGTAGGTCCCAAATCAAGAACTGATTCAGAAGTAGCATGTTGTTTTACAACCTATGAACCAACTTTGGGAGCCAATTCAGAACTGGCAATTGAACTATCGGTTTATATGGGTCTAATCCCATCAACTTTTGTGAACCATAATTTCATGAACGACCAGTTATTAAAAAAAAAAAAAAAAAAAGGAAGATGTCGGCACAAGATAACGACTATATGCAGCAATTGCGAATTGCATGATGGGGCGACGCAAAGTTAATGGAGGGAGAGAGAGATTGAAAGACAGGAAATAAAAAAAGAAATTAGAAGCTGTTGATTTACGGGACACAGAGAGAGGAAATAGGGAATGAAAAAGTTGGATGATTATTAACCGATATATTTATATAGTTCCAAAGATTATTACTACACCATCCAATGGTTTTCTATGGGTGGCTATTAATATTATTGAATTTAGTGACTTTGGTTATGTAAATCATAACAATTTGACATATTTCTTTGTCCCATCATGAGAGATTTATCAGTAGCGCCATTAATACATGTTTGCGACAATTAATGACAACCTACAATGTACTCCCTATATTACCAAGAGTAATGGAAAAATAGTTTTCCCAAAAGCAACTCGTTAGCAGTTTTGAGAGATTACATTTTCAGGCTTTATTCTTAGATCTGCCAAATGTTGAAGAATTTCTTTTTAAGGGCAGAAAGGTGGATTCCATTGATGAAGAGTCTGGGTCTATGTTTTCACCGCCATGACGAAAACTTAGAAAAAGGGTGAAAAAGTGATGCCGTGGAATTGATGCGGTAACATTGGCCTCTGGATTGTCTTGGTCAATTATGGAGTTTCTTGGGTATATCATGTAGATTCTCACGTGTAACTAAACCTTGGCATGGAGTCAATTAGCTCAAAATTGGTTTTGAGTTGTTAGTTTACCAGTCAGTAATATGGTAAATTGTAATTAACTCGTGAATTGATAGTTTTAAATCGGTTTATTAGGTTTGATGTTTTAAGAGTCGATTTAAAATATTTGAATCGTTTTTTTTTAATATTAATTTTTTTTACATACATTAATAATTTTTAATAATATGATATCTTTTTGCTTTTTCTTTTAAAGTATATTAATTCATTAATAATTTATAATTTTTTTTATTAATTTCCAATTTAATGTAATTCCAATTTTTTATATTTTTTTCCTTATATTTAAATTCTTAATATTTGATAAATTTTACAAAAAAAACTTTTATTAACTAAAATTGAATTTTTTATCCTTATCACATAATTAATATATAATTAGTCATCTATTATTAGTTTGATAGTACTATTTTTTAAAAATTATCATTCACTATCACAAATAAAGTAGCTTTAATATATAATGACTCTTTTTTCTTTTTCTTTTTAATGACTTATTGAATATTATTCAATTATTATTTTTTACTTAATGGTCTCTCTTTTCTTTTTCTCTTTCTTTTTTTCTTTAAGAAAGTGAATTGACTAGGTATACCTAGCGATTCTACCTAAACGAATTGCTTGGACTTTTAAAGCCAGCGATTCATTAAAACGATTCGGCTTGATTACTATTGATTTGAGTCAATTTAAAACTCGATTGAACAGGTTCACGGTTTGAAATCAACCCTTATACAAATCAATATGTAACTTTGGAGAACATGCTTGATTACTGAAAAAAAAAAAAAAAAGTTTACAGGTATAACTTGTGCCCATGAACCATTCGTTTAGTTGTATCAGCTTAGAATTAAGGGAATATAAATTTTTGAACTATAAGCTGATGATTCTAAACCAATTAGGCTCACCACATCTTCACTGTCCTCAGGATGGGACAGTCCGACCTAACCTTTGGACATGGTATAGGCTCCTTTCTCACTGTTTCCTTATTTGGGTTGAGAGGGCTGCGATTGGTGGGCCTTTCTGCCACATCCAACGTCCCGCCAGCCAAAAAATTGAAGTGCGCCTGCATTTTGCTATTCACGACATCAAGCTTATATTGACTATTTAAGCCCATTTAAGAGTTTCGATTGAAAAAAAATAAAAGCCCACTTAAGAGAAATACGTATTTCCACAAAAGTACATACATATCCATTATACTTTTTTTTTTTTTTTTTTTTGCCATCATTTCTTTTAAGTAGATATGATGAGACATAATCAGTTTAATTAAAAAAATATACTTACATATTATTTTCCATTTCTCCTTCTATATGGACTTTTTTATTTTATTTTATTAGCTATGTTATAATTTGGGAGAAGGAAGATTTGAACTAGATTTGTCTTATTTATTAGTTTTTATGCCATTAGATTATAGTGATATTGGTTAGATATAAATATGTGACTTGAAATGGATTGAAATGTGCCAAAATTATTAAAATGACGTATAAATATGATGTAAGTTTTACATTTGTCAATTAACGATAAAATTGTCCTTTGGAGGAAAAGAATCTACATCCTTAGATAATCTTGCATTCATTGCTAAAACATAATAATGATAATAATCTTGCTTCATCATTTTTTACTATTTAGAACTTTATACGCTTATAAGATAATGACTTAACATTATACACTTTAACTTAACATATTACACAGAAGTTACTTGTGCCATTTAAGCTTGATAATCTAACATGAGAAGATATTCTCGTATAAACTAAGTGGTCTCTACATAATATATTTTTTAGTCTATAGATATATAGAATCCATATAAACTAGTGGCCAATACCGCATATAAAATTTTAAATAAAAGCACGATCTATATGGATCAGGTTTATAGAAGAATTTCTCATCTAACACATACTTAACTCCAACTCATCTCGAGGTCTTCTTGAAGAAACGGAATATTGCCTCCTTAATGTATCAGCATCAACATCCTCCAACGACTCTGAATATGGATTCGTAATCTTTCTGTCCATTTTCTTGCACGGAAAAGGCAAACACATGCTTAGACACCTTCGAATCATCGGGTTGAACTTTTCGTTCAATTTAAGTATGACAAAGTAGATAACCCGATATATAACCACCATTCCGCATAATATTGCAAGATCAATCCATTTGGAATAGTTCATTTCAACCTGCCAAACATCCCTCAAAATTTCCTCCCCCTTTATGATTTGTTGTCCTGCTAATTGATTACTAAGAAGCCACAGTCCTTCAAATTCGTTCTTATATAAGCCCTGATATGCATACTTATGGAAAGCCATATAGTAAAGTGGATATCTCCAGAAAATCCTAGGGAGATCATTTGGTAGGCAGAAAAAGCCACCACTAAGTATCATCAACCCTTGAACTCCTGAACCTATGATTAATCCCATCAAGAAATTTGGCATCATACTCGCAATGATCATCATCAAGCACTCAACTAACATCATACAAGTAAAGAGAATGGATGCAAAGTAGACAAAGTGCTTGAATCCAAGTTGCAGTCCCACAAGATAGTAAGTGATGGCTCCAGGAATTAGGGAAATAAGCAGTAGGAAGGGCATAGATGAAACTGTGTTAGCAAGAATAAATACTCCTGAACCATAATGGCCATTTAATCTTTCCCCTTCAAACACCTACACCCATGGAAACATACGTTATGTGTTAGCACTATTCATATTTTTACAGGATAATCATAGTGGTGTCATTTATATACCATCAAAACTATAGTAGCACAACGAATATCCAAAATGTTGCTTTTATACACTTATTTATTAAATTTCCTCTTTGATATGGTATAGGTCAATTTTCTTCACAACTATGCTATTGCAATTATTTTCTTAAATAATCACTCTTCCTATCCGTATTAACAATTAATATCGAGTTAGTTGAGAAAAAAAATCCAAATCAATTGATATATCAACCTAAGACAATAATTATTAGTACATAGAAAAACAAAATATTGACTTGCCATTGCATTAAGGAAATGATGGGGTGTGAATGTATACTTTGATATATTTTTAATGTGTTACTCCAATTTCAATAGCTTTGGGGGAAGTTAATGTAAGTTTATCATTTTTGGTTTAATTAACTAGTACTCTATGGTTGGGTAATGTGCAATCATTAGAATATTGGTCCTAAGTATACGAGGAAAAGATTGTTGCATATAATATTGATAAACTCTTAACAAGCCTGTGGTAACACTGTTAAAAAAAAAAAAAAATCAATTAAGAACTAACCTTCATGTCCTCGACAAAAGAAGGGAAACCACCAATTGCCAGAATCGTCAAGAAAGTAGCTACAAACATAAGCATTGAACCTCTAGCCTAGAGCATATAGAAACCAAGAGGTGTTACTCTCTATCTATGCAACAATGTTGTCAAGTTAAATCTATAAAAGCATTTTGAGAAATGGAGCTACCTGAATTGAATTATAACCAGAGCCGAGTTTGTAGAAGACAGTCCCTAATCCTAAACCCAGTGCAATGTAAATGATAAGGCGCAACCAATAGTAGCCCGGATCGCGGTACATATTGATATAAGACCTTTTAGTTAAAATGAGAAATTGTGTTAAGAAACAAGCTTGGCTTTCTTTCTGCAATTCATCTCCAACCTTCATTACACGGAAAGTAATATTCGATTTATCCTTAATCATTAGGTTCATATCTTGGTACTTAATGCAGATAACAGTTGTTCAATTACCTGTGAACTCATGTGAGAGATTTGATGCTTAACTAGTGTACGTGCACGAGAAGACTTGTAAGATCTGACAAGCGCTTTAATCACTTTTTCTGTTGACATATGTCCTTCGAAGTCTCCATCTATGTCCTTAAAATATAAAAAATTGCGATTAATTAACATGGTCATGATATTTTGATAAGAAATGTACGATGAATTTAAATTCAAGGTAAATACCTCATCAAAGTCGGTATTGATAGTTCTCGAGAAGTGATCAGATGGATTTTGCATGGTTAGGCATGGAAAACCATTCAGCTCAAAAAACTACATAACATGAGAAATAATTAATTCTTAACCAAGACTTATGGAGCATAAATTAGGATGAGAAAAATAAAAAAGTTACTAGTTTGATAGTTAATTCATTCATCATTTGGGTAATAAACTTAGCCATCAATAAATCTTCCTATAGCAAAGGTGCTATCAAAGTAGGCCCATAAAACTCTATGGCTATATCGTTTGTCATGACAAAAGTTACTGTTAGGATGCAATTTGATAACATGTAAGGTAGAAGTTAACATTTGAGGTATGAAGCTTGTCTTGTAGAGGTGCATACCAAATACGGGGGTGATATCACGATCATCTTCTAAACTCTATGCATGCATTGAACTTCAAACCTAAACCTTAACATTACTAAATTTCGTCTCAATTGAACATTCCCATTAGTGTGTCTTTTCCTAATGTTAAATTTCAATTATGAAATCGAAAAGGTACCTAAATACCACTATCCGCACCAAATGGTTATAAGCATTATTTATTTGGATGTCTAAATGTGACTTGAGACTCACTAGCCTTGATATGCATGATGTGTACAAAACAAAGATGGTGAATATCTATTGCATAAAAATATAAAAGCTTGAATCTGACCTAAAATGAAATGTGTAGTTACCTCCCTAGCATCAACGGAGGGACCAAAATAAACCATTCTTCCCAATGAAAGGAGACATAAATTTTGAAAAAGCCCAAAGACTTCACTACTGGGTTGATGAATAGATGCAATAACAGTCATTCCATTGACCTTAGCAAGGTCTACGATCCTTCTCATCACATAATATGAAGCTGCACTATCAAGTCCACTAGTAGGTTCATCAAGAAATAAAAGCTTTGGCCTTGTTAAGATCTCGATGCATATGCTAACTCTCCTCTTTTGCCCATTACTTAAACCTTTACTTCCCCATCTTCCTATCCTTGTGTCCATTGCATTTGCAAGCCCCATCTCTTTTATAGTTGCCTCGACACGCTCTCTCTTCTCTCTTAGTGGCATTGAATCAGGGAGCTGAAGTTGAGCTGAAAAGTACACAGCCTCTCGTACGGTAAGAGTCCATGTTAGGACATCATCTTGAGTCACGTACGCCTATATACATGTACATATGTTCAATTTGGCGTTGAAAATAAGCAGTTATTTACTTCATTACACTTTTATGTCTCTATGGGATTATAACGCATCGTTGTTGCCATTGTGAAAAAAGTCAACGAATCTAATTAAAAATGGCTTACTGTAAATTAATGTACTTACTTTGCCGCATTGTTTCATTGTGCATATTTTAGTTATTTCATTTTTTTATTATATATAACTTGGACTTGTTCACCTTTTCACTATATATATATATATGTGTGTGTATTTTTCTCTTTCCAATTATATAACATTAGTTCTTGTGTCTCTTAATACTTATGTTATATATTAATTTTTTAGATGTAAAAAGGCTATTTAAATCAAAACTTCCTTACATATTTGGTACTTTTGATCTCTTCTTTGGAGTAATGTTGTTGTTATTATGAAATTAAAGTAATTATTTACCCATTTATGCAAATAGAACACAAAAGGTGGATATTTAGGTTATATAACTATAAACAAAAAAATAATTTATATCCATCACAATGTAGAACTTTCAAAGTTACACTTGTACCCTCATTTCTTTTAATTGCACACCTACACCAAGGATTGAGTGAAAACAAAATACTATGCTAGAACATCAAACTGACTTACTCTGTACCGTCGAGTAGGTTGGTATTGGTACTGAAGGCCACAGTATATAAGTTTGGGTTCTAACTTTTTTTAGAACCTACCCTCATGTGTTGGATACAGGTTCTAAAGTCCCCTATACCCAACTTATGAAATTCTTAATTAATAAAATCAAACATAAAAAGGAGGTTTTTACCTTAATGCATATCAGGGCCTAAGCACATTTGTTCGTTGCCAAAATTGAAAATCATAAAATATATTATATCATTCCTTTTCGGGTCTCGTTTTTTCCCAAAGTAGATGTTACTAACTCTATTCTCTCAACTCTCATTTTCTTTGATGCCTTCAATCATTATTATTATTTTATTTTTTTGTCATCACTCAATTTCTCTTGACTCAATCTTAAAATCATTCTTTCTCCCATTATCCTTCATTATTAGTTAGGGTTTCATATTTTCTTTCCTATGATTTTAAATATCCATTTACTCATATATTGTTAGATGATGACTTAGAAGGGACAAGTCGCATTATTACAAGATGTCAGAGAAGTTCATTTGAAGTAGAAAGATTATGTTTAAGCCGAAATTTTTTATCTTGGCTCTATTATTTCATTATATTTTTCATTGAATGTTCTTATATTGAGCAAAAGTACTGTAATAAATTCCACGTTATTATTTATTTTACGAAAGTGGACCTATAGCACAAGATAAATTCTATTTGGTGATTCCGTGGTAAAATGTTTCACTTGTATTTCTAGGTTCTCAATAAATGATTTCATTATAAATTTTTGAACGAAAAATATATGATTAAATTGTTGGAGATTCTTACGTTGGTGAATGTATTAGTTACAAGTGCATAGAAAAGATTGATAAGTTGTTGGACAATTTTCTTTAAAAATTTTATATCACGAAAAAGTATAACATAATTTTTCATAGAATTAATAAGATGTCATGTATCTTATAAATTTTGTACAATACAGGTTTTGAGATAGTTTTTACATATTATAAGATAGGTTTTGAAATTTCAAAAATGATAATTGAGAAGAATATAAATAAGACTTCATATTCTACTCATGCTATACCGATTCCTTCCTATCTACATGCCTTGTTATATAACATTAGACCTCTCTAAAAAGGTAAAAGAAAAACATATACCATAGATTTCGTAAGTACATAGATATTTAATAATTTTTATATAAAATAGGCCTAATGCATATTAGAGAGGTGTATGGTACATTTAAAGAAGACAAGGGTCTCAATATAATTTTGAAGGTCTGCAGGGATAATATGACAAATATGATGCAAAGTGGAAAAAGTGTGAAAACAAAGATTATGTAACTAAATAAGAAAATAACACACGTAGGCAAACATAAAACTTTCGTAAGAAATACAAGTAATTTTTTATGGCTTATAATAACGTTAGTATTTTGGTTTAATCTTATATATAATCGTTATTTTGATAATCAATTGGAATCTTACACGAAAGGAAGTGTAGATTTATCAGTATAATTAGAGGTAAAGTCGTGTTTTACATATATATATATATATATATTTTCACATTTTCAATGAAAACTAAACAGTCCATTGCTACACTTGGTAGTCTAGGGTTGAGTTCAGATAAATAAAGATAAATGAAAAAAATAAAAATCAGAATTAGCCACATGTAAGTTCCATTGAATTTATCTCTAACAAGTATACTATCCTTTTCACATAAGATAATCATTGATTACCTAATCATTATCACTTATCAGCCGAAGTCAATATGATAGAATGAGAGAAAAAAAATATTTTCCGTAGTCAGAAAAGTAAAATAAACAACCATAATTTATATGTCACCTACTATAAACTAATAAAATATATATCCTTAATTTAAAAGATGAACAAATAAAAAGAAGGGTCGATTATATGAAACATATTTATATAATGGTTTTACATTTTGAGTACTTGTTTCAGTTAGTAAGAGTGGGCAAGTAAAGTAGATAGAGTTCCAAATTTTGCCTACATCTTGCCTCATAGATATAGGTTTAAAAGCTTTTATATTAGGAATCTATCTTATAATATATCAGAACAATTTTGTAACCTATAAATTTCATAAGTTACATGATACCTTATGGAATTTGTACTTTTTATTTTTTTATATCTTCCTTCAAAATTTTGTATTGAATTCATAGTCAATATTAAAATTGTAGCTATGATATCACTAAACTTACTAATAATAATTTGTATAAAGATATTATAAAACTTTGATAGAAAAAATAGAGAATATTTCTAGTGTTAAAAATATTCAAACTTTTTGTTAAGTTATACTTAAATTTCTTTTGTCTTTCCTTTTCAAGTCAATAAAATAAAATTTTTATCAAATCACAAGTTTAAGATATGTACAATACAAAAACCATTTGTGAGTTATTTTAATATAATATATTGGATGATAAGTTAAGAATTGAGATACTTTAATACTTTACTAGACTATAATTAGAAAAAAAAAGGAAGGAAGAGGCAAAAAGAAAAAGAAAAAGGTAAGATAATAAAAGAAGATAGAGGTTTTTACCGTAAAAAAGAAGAAGAAAAAGAAGAGAAAGAAGAGAGAGAGAGACTAGATAGTAAACACAAGAGCCGTATAGTTTTAGGATTTTATGAGTCAGGATTTTGTTATTATTTTTTTAAGACCGAAAAAAGTAATAGTATTAATTGTTTTATTTATTGATATTATTTAATTATTATTACAAGATGGAAATAAGGTAATATAAAACCTCTCCTTGTATAATTTAAAGTATAAGTTCCAAGATAGGATAGCATACTCTAACTCTATACCCATACCTATAGCCTACTTTGTTGGACCAAATGTCATGAAGTTACTATTTAGAACATATCCTTTTATCCTTATTACCTATACAAAACCTCTCCAATAAAGTAAGTTCAAATGGATATTTTATATGATAAGGTTACTCACTTATCCCTATTAGTTAGACTTAAAAAAAAAGGAAAAAATGAAAAAAAAAAAAGATGTAGGGAGTGAAAGGAATAAAAGAATTGTTAAGGCTAGAGAATTATGGTGAGATTCGTAGCTTTGATATGCTTATATTTTACAATTAATTAATTATTTTTAAGTTAAAAACATGAGTACATGAAGTATAGAAAACTAAACACATGTATCTAGAAAATGGGAAAAAAAAAATTGAGAACACAAGCATAATTTTTTATTTATCCCAAAACAATAATTAATGGATCTACTAACATTGTTTTCGCTTTTGATGAATAATGAAGATGGTGTTTAAGAATATTAGTTTTAGGTCAATTGGTTTGAGAATTAACTTATTAATCAAAATACATTAAGATACGACTATGAATGGGTTTGTGAATAAAACATTATATAGTTGATAAAATGAGTCAAACTCATATAGGTAGACCCATACAAAGGTAAGTACTAGCTCATGAATCAATTCAGAATTGACTCGTAAACTAGCTTGGAATCAACCTGAAGGGTTGACAAATCAGTCAAGCTCAGAAGTGGCAGAGCCTAAACCGCCCCTTAAACCGCCGGGGTCTAAGGGCTCAAGCGGTTTAAGAGGGAGGAATAGCTGAAACTAACGAACGAAGAATCAGTAAGCCAACTTGCCATGATTTACTCCCTTAAAAAAAAAAAGAGAAAGGGAGAGAGAAGGGAGATCATTAAGTTAAAAAAAAATAATTAAATGATATCTATTAGGTAATGGCATGTTAAAGCTATTTTCTTAGTGATGATGAATACAATTTTCTAAAAATAATATAATCATACCAATGATAGAGGACTAATTATAAGTTGATTGTAAAACTTGTCAAATGCTAAGAACTTGAATATGAGGAAAAATAATAAAAAAGTTATAACCATATTAAGTCTAAAATTAATAAAAAAATATAAATTATTAATGAATTAATACAATTTAAAAAAAAAAGAGAAAGAGGCCATGTTTGAGAAAAAAAATACATAAAAGTTGGAACACATCAAGTTAGAAATTAATAAAAAATTAAATGTTAAAAGAAAAAAAAAAGGGTTTAAGGGCTAGTGAACTGGCTTGAAACTATAACTGGCCTCCGAGCCAGTTACGATTCAAACTTCATTTGGCCCGTGAATTAATAGTTTCAAGTCGATTCGGTCTGGTGAACAGGCCTACATATAGGGCTAGTGATTTAGTACTAAATACACTTTTATTTCAGTTTTGATAAAAGTAATATTGTTGATTTTGATCTTTTTATTTTTACACTTTAGTCCATAATATTATAAATAGTGCTGTAAATTCTTAGTTAAGTTAGTCTCAAAGGACTCACAGTCTAAATTAGTTATTGGAATCATGAGTCATTATATTTTCTTTAGACTTATTTATGCATTTAGTTTAGTAAAGAAAGCTATCTTATATTTTTATAACTTTTTATTTAGGTCACATTAATTGGCCTATAAAAATAAAGTTTTTAATAAATTTTTATATCATGTTGTGTATGCGAAAAGTTGAAATAAAATTAAGACTTTTGAGTCTCTTCCAACATTGAGGAGGATTTTGATTCTAAATTTAAAGAGTTTGAATGGCAATTTTCTATTCATATTATTCATGTCTAATTACATATTTATCCTTCATATATATGAATATATATCCCCTTTAAAATATAATGTTAGCATGGAAAATAACAAAAGAATAAAGAACGATACTCTTCCGGAACGATTGAAAACGAATTTTCCTAACGGCTATGAATTACAATTCAAACGAGGAGAATTTCCATCTAATCAAGAAGTTATACTTCAAAGTAAAATGAAAATCCGCTATTCTCGGTAACAACTCATTTATAATAAGGAATTGCCTTCATTAATAATAAGGAAAATAGACGTGATCGCCATTGACCAAAATAAAAAATAAAAATAAATTAAGCAACAGCATGCTTCATTTAGCCAAGGCTATAATACTTGTACTACTGATTAGGTAAGAATTGAACATTGTGGTCCATGCATACTTTGGCCTGAAAGCGTGAATGGTTAAGAATTTTGTTTTACGTGTAAGCCGTTGATAAAAATGCAAATCAGAATATGTACATATGTTATATATATATATATATAAATTATGCACATGCATATTCGTAAATTGAGGATATTTTTATGAAATAGCTTATATTCCTTTTCATTTTGAATATGGAAAAAACTAAACTTAATACTAAAAATATCATGGTATTTCCAAAACAAGAATAAATTGATTGTTGCTTTCCATTCCATTTCAGTTCATTACATTTTATTTCTGTCCATTCGAACGTACTAAAAACGACATTAGAGAATTGAAAATAATAGTTAAAACATGTTGTTTGATAAAGAGTTGATAGTTGCATATTAGTTAGCATTTTTTAAATTGAAAAATGGGTTTAACCATACATGAAACTCCCTTATTAAGTAGGTTGGACTAAGGATTTGTCTTCAAACATAATTAATAAACCTGGTTAAGCCATGGATTCAGGATTTTAAACACAAACCCGTTTAAAATTAAATATTAAAATATAATCTATTAACATGAATTGGGAACCCTAATAAGCTGGTTGTAGACAAGGTAGCGGTTGGAAGAGTAGCTTTCATTAGGGTTGCTATGGATGGTTGGCTAGGAGAGAAAATGGTACAAACAATGAATGGTAAATATGCAAATAATATGAATGTATACAAGGAACTTTTGCTCTCAACAAACATTACGTTGTTTCAATATGGTATGTTTACCATGCACTTGAACCGTTTGAATGAAGTAGGACAAACGAAATATGATATTCTAATTGGAATAAAATGAAATAATATCGACGCATATATCTAGTTATGATTCCGTTCTGTTCAGGTATCGCATAATTTGATTTCTATGCCAAGACCATGCAATACCGTGGAAACAAAAGTACCGGTATCACTTGCTATGGAGAGCAAAATACCATATAAACATACACGTGAACTGGAACACCTATCCTGTGAATCCATCAAAATGGAGAGGAAACGTCCGAAACATCATCTTCGACCCAACTACCTTGAGCAAGTACCATAATTCTTTTTGTTTTATTCTTCTTTTTTCCCCAGTTGGCCACTCCTATTATTGTAAATTAAACTATGTGATGCGGGAGTTCTTAAAATACCACATTAAGAACCTTATTTTTAAAGAGCACCTCACTTTATCTTTAAATTGCAATAAAATGCCGGTTTAAATTTTTTAATTTTATTTATGTGACCTGCAACTAAAAATTGAAAAGCGAAACTTAAGCCACTGCTCTCGGCGACCACATAAGGAAAAGGCATAATAAAAGAAAAGATTGCTGTAGGGTGATTTGAATTAGAAGGTTGACCCAAGAACGGGAATAACTCAAGAATCAAGAGGGTCAAGAATCAAAATCCAATTGAAGTTAATAAAAATATCAGAATGTAGCTCATATTTATTTATACAATAATAAAACTATTCACATTTTTTTATATCTAAAAGTTAAGAGTTTTTTATAGTTTAGCTTTTGTTTTTCTTAAATTTATATTTATTTTCATTAAAATTGGTATATTCTAAAATAAAATTAAGAAAAATAGTACAATGATCCAGATACTATGGTTAGTGCTTATAAAAATCAAGTTGAATTAATTGAATCAACCATATCAATCTAGGATCAATAATAATGGGTCTTGGAAAAAGAAAAAAAAAAGGTGACTTAAATTGGTTCATTGGCCAAGTCACATGGTATTGGTTTGGATAGCACTAGTTAAGTCAAGTCTGATAACATTAAAAAAAAATTTATTGGACCTTAACAAAGAAATGGAAAAATAAAAAAAGAAGAATTTAGATGTTAGGTCTATGATAAAAACCCTAACTCATCTAAGGAGGCCTCGAAAAGGAAGTTCTTATCATGGAAAGTACGTGAAGTGCTTCTAATTCAATATGTTATTATGTTATTCTTGTTTCATGGCATTATGAGATTGAAATGAAAAGTCCAATGATGTCTAATAGTTGAAAAATTATACAGGAAGATGTCAATAATTAAGAATAAATTCAAATAAAAGATCAATATTTGAATAAGTGATTCAAATATAGGATTATTGTTATAACACCATTAAATGTAGCTAATTTTATTTGCCATGTGGTGCTTACATTAATAGATAATAGAAAAAACAAAAGATTATATGAAATTTAAGAATATAAAGAAAATTTTAAAAATTAAAAAGATTAAAATCAAACACTTTTTTAATTTTTTCACATTTTTCTTTTCTTTTTATATTTTTTAATTAATTATATTATTATATATATTATTATTTTGATATTTTATATTTTATTTTTCCATTTTTATTTCCTTTATATATTTTTCATCATTTATATGTTTTTAATTTTGTAAATTTATTTATTATTTAATTATCCTTGTAAGCACAACATGCTTGTCATATGAGTACCATGTGTACACCCTATATGACAAATAACTATCACATCAATTAAAGTTAACAATATTATACTAGCGATTCCATATTTGAATTATTTATTGAGACGTTCTTTATTTTATCTTTGTAAAATATTAATTCCTTAATTAAACTTACTCCTAAATATTAATACCTCCCCCCATCCCATCCCCTCCCCCCTCCCAAAATAATTTCACTCACATCTTTGTTCTCTGTTTACTACAAAAACTTTGGAATAAACATTCTAAATTTTCATATTTTATTTGGCTTCCATTCTTAAAATCCACTTCCCTATAAATTAATAACTCATTCGTTATTTCATGATTTATAAATAGTGAATGTCATTGTTATGTTGTTTTGACTTGATGTAAACATTAAAGTTCTAACTTAAAGAAGAGAAATTAATAGATACAAAGAAGAAGAAGAAAGGGGGAGGGAGGGGGGATATTGTTGAGAAAGTAAAGCAATAACGTTATTTAAAGTTGCGGGTACACTTTAGGAATTAGAATTGAGTAGAATCTTATGCTTTTAATAAATAAAATTTCTTATGAAATCAGTGTCTTCAATATTTTAATTATCAATGATATAGAATTGGATTTGTAAGAATTTGAATTCCATTTCTAGTAATCAAATAAGTCGTTAGGTTCTTGGATCTGTATGGAGAAGGGACGGACTGAAAAGGCTTAGACCACTTGATTAATCTACATTTAATCAATTCAATACTTGTTATTTTACCCCAACCATTTACAATATTAATTTAAGGGGAAAGACACTTCTTATTGCATCCTAATATGTACTAGGTTTTTCTCTACAAGACGCGCGTCCATCAACGAGATAAAGAAACTTTCTGCCTATTGTATGAAACTTAATTAATTCAGAGTAATAATAATATCACCTTCACTTAATGAAGAGAGCCCTGGTCTTTTCCGACGTGATAATAAGCCTATGCATTATCTTGCACTATACTAAAAGAAATACCAAGTATATAGAGTTGAAATAAAATTGCCAAGATTTTCTTACAGAAGTTCCATATGCCAAACGCTGTTTCCGACCATTGACAAGGATTTCTCCTGCTTGCCTCATTTTGGAATCTAATCTCCCTGCAGCGAACAACAATACAAATGTGTTATTGCAATTTATTGTAACATTTAGCGTAACAAACATTCACAATATTGATATATCGTTATTGAAGAAAATAAACATCTAAATTTAACATATTTAACACGAGCAATCAATAAAAATAATCCAATACTCCCAGTTTATAAACCATAAAAATATTTTTATATGGACTAGCTAAAATGCAGAAATTTATGGTTGCAAATACTGAATTACTTCTTTCTTCAACAAAGTGAAGTATAAAATTGTAAAAATTAATAACTCCTCACAAGAACTGTATAAATGGGTTGGGCTCAATGGGCTAGCTATATTACCCATTTAAATAAAGTAGGTTACCTGATCCCAACCCGCAAAATTAGAAAAATAAAAAAAAAAAATTTAAGAAAGCAAAAAAAAAAAAAAAAAGCGAAAGAAATAACATACAATAACATCCAACGTGACTACCTATCCTAATTTACTTCTCAATCTATAAAAACACGAAAAATATACATTGAAACTAAGCTAAACATGCGATCATAATATATTCTTTGATATTTACGTAAATTTTAAGAGATTACGATATTAGTTTATAAAATCATAATGATTAATATCTATCAATATAAGATTGTAACTTTTGATCAAGTAATTTATAGGCTTATGTGTATTTGTTGGCTTAGTCTATTAATTACTTTTGGTTTAGATGATAAAACTGGTATCAGAGCCGATCTTCTATTAATATGTGAACGATCTGAGTTTAGTTCTAGTTTAGAAAAAGGATTTGAGGAGGGCAAAGAGTATCATTAAAATAGTGACTTTTGGTATGTTCTTAATATTATTTATAGGTAATGGGTGGCTTGAATCGTATATCGATAATGAAAAAAAACTAAGCTCAATTATAAACAAGAACGTTACTTCTTTTAGAAGAGATTATGATATTTCATAATTAAGTGTCTTATACTTAGAGTATTAGTTTATAAAATCATAATGGTAGATATCTTCTATACAAGATTGTAACAATTGAGATTAGTCGTTAATTGGTTCATTTGTATTTATTAGTTTAATTTATTCATCACTTTTGGCATAAGACATTACGTATTCAATGCTTAGTGTAGCATATAAATGGCAAAATAATCGGAAAAAGTACATTACTAAATCAATTTGCATGACCGTACGTTCAATTATTGATTTATCAAATGATAACCCATTTGAGATCGCCAAAGTCTAACAGGTTCATGATATACGAAGTTACGCATTTGGATTTAATCAAGCAGGTTTAAAATCCGTATTATGGTTTGAGCTAGAGATAAAGCCATCTTCCGTCTTCGACCGCCCATTCTTCTTCCTCTTTCACTATGCAAAACGAATGGAAGAACTCATGAAATTATTAGTTACGGGAACAGCAAATAAGGAATCAAAAGTACATATTTGATACAATCTAATTTTCCGAGAAGTATCAATTCAGTGGATAATCGTCTATCTTTTCTCCTACATGCAAAGTTTTTGTTTTTAAATTTTAATTAAAAAAACATATATTTTAATAATTTTATTTTATAATATTCAGTTTTTGTATTAAAAGATATATTAATGGATTATGGATTATCTTATATAAACGGATTAAATAAGATGGATTGATCCATTTAAGTGAGTTGTATAGTTTTAATTAGTAAATACCTGCCAGTGTATCAAGAAAAGTGGACTTGCCACTACCCGAAGGACCCATAATTGCAAGGACCTCTCCGGGTTGGGCATAGCCTGTAAGTCCCCGAAGGATCGGTACACATCCTTTCTTCCTATGAAAAACCGTCACCCTAACATCTTCCCATGTTAACAGGACACCTTTGCATCTTGACCCGCCAACTTGATCTTTCGGCTGGGGTAATGACCCGCCAGAATCATGCGCTGATGGTGATGCGCTACTTACCTTTTCACCGTGCTTGTCGAACGTATACATATTGCTAGGATTCAAGCAAATCGTTGGCTTTGTGAAAAATATCGTCTTTTAACTTTGAATGTCGTATGCCAAAGAGAGAGAGAGAGAGAGAGAGATGTGTACGATAGGAAAACATTGGAGTTCACAGGCATTTATAAGATTCATGCGAGCAGGAGTATGAAAAACTTTTAGGAGTAACGACAAACGTTCTTGCACATGGGCTTACCACATAAAAGGATACAGTAGCATTAATTGTATACTCAGCCGCATGAAATATAAAATCTAATGCATTTATATACGAATAATCTTTTTTTCTCTATATTTGTAAAACGAAATACTTAAATATTTATGGTATGTTTTGTTGATATTATTATAAGAGTGAAATAAGATAATTATATCTCTTGTACAAACCTATTCCTCAATAATTATTTAATGAAATTGCAATTGATTGAAAAGGAGGATTTAGAATAATTTCTCTATTCTATTTTTAAGAATTACAATTTTATTTCTACCCTATCTTATTCCGCTGAACAAACATGACTGAATAAGTAAGTCACATTCATATATCAAATCTAAGTTCCACTATGCAATCAAGGGCCACTAGGAATTAATGGACGGGCAAAATCCGATTCAACCATAAATCGAAAAATAATGTAATTATGGTTCTTCTGTTTGTTTTTTTTTTTTTTTTTTTTTTCGTTTTTCCCATTTCATTCGTAAAAGTTTTACAACTAAATGGAAACAAAAATTTATAATTGATTAGAAAAGATGATATAACAATTTAATAGGAAATTCTGATATTAAGGCATTGTTTACTTTGGCATGGTACGCCACATAATTTTGTCCCTTCATACAATTAATTTTCAAAAGATCACTTATTCTAAAAGTGCTTTTTACTAAACATACTTAATTTTAGAATTCTAAAAAATATCAAATTTTTATATTAAAAAGTATTTCAATAATTAGAATTTCATTATAGGGTTGATATTATCATTAGTTTCATAAAATAGATTTAGGATCACCACCATGGAGTGATGATTGTGCTTTCTTACCGGCTCAGGAGGTACTCCAATCCCATTGCAACTTCCCTCATATGGCACTTAGCTCCACTACTTTTAATCAATGGACTTCTTCGTTATCACTTGTAAAGAATTGATCAAAACCCCTCATATGAAGATATTGTCCATTTTATCATGGTAAATCATATGGTTTGTCTTTTCGAGAGGTTACCCATCTTAAGAGTACATCCCACTAAGTATGCTTAATTTTGAAGTTCTAACGAATTTTGAACTGTTATATCAAAAGGTACTTCAACGATTAAATTATGTCATTATAGGTTGATTAAAGTATGTCATTAGGAAAAAATAGCATGCCTTTTGTGAAGAAAAAAAAATTGCATTTTTTCAAAAAAAAAAGAATTAATCGGATACGATACTAAGATATAAATTATTTGCCCTATATTATATAAATGAGCTAAACTAAAGATAATCATATAACAAATTGGAAGACCCAATAATATCTTACAATGTCTTGCTTTATGGAGTGAGGATTTTGATGGGTATTTATTTTTACTTAAACTTGCTCCCTTTCGCTTTAGTAATAGCTCACGCAGGTGATTGATATCTTTTCTATTCTACTTTTTATTACTATAAATTTAGAATATTACCTTTTAATAACTATTTATGATTCCAAGTATGAAATGAATTGTATAGGTATGCTTTGATTAAAATAATTCTCAAATAAACTATTATAATACAGTTTATTGCAATATTGTTAAACCTAGGATGACCTATCCTGTCTAATCCAATTTGGCCTCTGAACAAACTTAGTTTCTCCTCTTTATTTTTATTTTTTTCATATATTAGATCAACTACCTAAATTGCGTTTTGTAAAAGTCTTGTTTGATTTCAAGGATTCTAAATTCAATAAAAGTGTATCCACCAAGAGTAAATTTGTATAAAGTTAGAATTAATATGGCAACTACCTAAACTGGGTTTTGTAAAAGTCTTGTTTGGTTTCAAGGATTCTAAATTCAATTAAAGTGTATCCACCAAGAGTAAATTTGTATAAAGCTAGAATTAATAAAAGTCTTGTTTGGTTTCAAGGATTCTAAATCCAATAAAAGTGTATCCACCAAGAGTAAATTTGTATAAAGCTAGAATTAATATGGCAACTACCTAAATAGGGTTTTGTAAAAGTCTTGTTTCGTTTCAAGGATTCTAAATTCAATTAAAGTGTATCCATCACGAGTAAATTTGTATAAAGCTAGAATTAATATGGCTTCTCACAAGTTATTACGCGCTCAATTCCCCTAATCTACAATTTTTATCAACTTTTATAAATCGTAACGATGAATATAAAGTCACGGCTGATACCTGAACAGGAGTAATAAAGTTTTATAAAATAAAGGAAAGTTTGTGAATTAGGGTTTTCATGCATGTGTTGGTCTTTTTTGTGTATTTAAAAATAATAATAATAATAATAGCTAAATAAAAACGGCAAACAAAATAGCAGATTAACCGCTTAATCCAAGTCTGGAAGTGCCTTCAGCTCCTGACCCATCAGCTGGAGTTATTTTCTCTCCTTAAAACCAAACTTGGAAAAAGGTCCTTTTAATACATGCATAGCCGAACCAAAAAAAAAAAAAAAAAACCAATCATTTTCCTCTATGCACATTTGGTTGTTAAATGCCATTATTACTCTCTCTGTCTGGCCACGTAGCGAGGTTCGCAATAAATTCGTGTCTTTCTTTGTGTGTGTGCAATGCGTTTGGCCAAGTATGACAAAATTTATGTGTTGAAAATGGACTAATTATAGGCCACTACTAAAATATAGAGTTTTGCTCAACTGAAAACCGAATTTTATGAACATCGTGTAAACATCGGACTCGAGATCGGTTTTCACAATACTTAAGAGTTGAATTCTGCCATTAGATTTTTTATATCTGATTTTGAACAGTCCTTACTAGTTAATTTTTCCTTTTTAATAAATTTCAATTCTTCTCTTCATTTTATTTTTCATTATTCTGCACATATACAGTCTATATTAATGAATTTAGTAGGCCAAGCAATCCTATCACTATTTGAATAATTTAAAACTTTACATAATTTTTTATTTCTATCATATTTCCACTAAATCAAATAAAACAATTAAATAAAATGAAATAACATAAAAATAAGGGAAAAACTAAGGATAATATTAAGAGTCTCATTGAAAACTCACAAAAGCTTGCCAAAAAACATATTAAGAGATAAAAGAGAAAATGTACTATTGGCATATCATTTATGAGTAGATTAAAAAAAGCATAGTTCTCATGTAATTTTCCTAAGAAAGAATCACTAAAATAAAGAGTGGAAGTAAGACACATACATTATCAAATAGTACTACTTCAATTGCTCACTTAAATGTTGAAAATATTGAAAAGGTCATTTGAAGTTTGCACAATAATATATAGAGGACCTTTGTTATATCTATAAAACAAAAAATGTTGAAGTCTAGAATCTAAGCAAATTGTAGAATAGAATGGAGAAGAACAGTTACTTGAATGTAATAGTGAAGTAATAAGAAACGGAGAAGTTGCAAGAAGCCTTAGAGTAATAGAGAGAAAATGATCTAACTTCCCATAACAAACTAACTGTAATGGTACAAGTGAAGTATTTATACTATGTAAAGACGAAGTAAACGTGGTTTAATAAGTACAGTAAGTAAACTCTAAGGAAACTTTTACACTCCTCTTTAAGTTGGCTACGATAAAAGGTTCAACGTGGACTAAAAAAAAAAAAGGTAAACGAGAAGATGCAACGACCTTAGCCATTTTTTGTTAGCAAGTTGTTGTGAGATGGAAAATGAGTAGTCTGCAAAATGTTAGAAGTAGCACAATCTCTAGTAAAATGAATATCAAGGTCTATATGCTTAGTTCACAAGTAAAGACATGAATTTTTAGTTCTTAGCTTAGCTGACGTTCTATTGGTGAAAAGATTGATAGGCAGAGAAACAACCATAGCAAGCTCACGCAAAAGATAGGACAACCAAATTAATTATTTTACAGTGGAAGCAAAACTATGATACTCCGCTTCAGCTAATGGAGTAGAAACCGTAGCCTTTTTTTCTTTTTTCTTTTTAATCTTTCATGAGACTAGTGATGAACCAATGAAAATATAAAGAAAAAGGCTTCAACAATTCGCTTTAAAGCTTCTCACAACCTCTCTATTTCTTCTTGCTCTATTGTTAATTGAAGTAATTGTTCTTCTCCATTCAATACTAAAAATTTTCTTGGATTCTAGACTTCACTAGAAAAAGAGAAAAGAATTAATGATAATGAAATGTTTATTATGAGTTTTCCATAATTTTTGTGCTTTTAATGTATTTGCAACAATTAATGGAGTTTCGTTACAAATTGGTAAGCGAATTCACCTTAAAACAAAATCACATGTGATTGGCACATAAACTTTTATTAATATCATATTCATTTTATTAAATGGAGTATGACTAAAATGAGGAATACAATAAGATTATAATAAGGCCTATATTATCATTAATTTATTTGATTTACTACATAGATTGCTATAATTTCATTTAATTGGCTAAATGATTTTAATAGTTATTACTATGTGTAGAATTGCTATTATTTTGTTTGTAAACTCTTGACATTGAGATGAGTAAAATTTTTTAATTGTCCTATTAAAACAAACAGAATGCCCTTATATACATCTATATAACTATGACATTGAAATCATAAATATAAACAAATTAATGAGTAAATTAATAATAATATAATGTGGTAAACATTATATATTTGTAAATGTTGTATGGTTAAGTTGTTATCTTATTATATCATATACTATTTATATTTATCATACACTATCATAATTTTGATAAAGTTAATCTTATAATAATAATAACAAAGTAATAACAACTGTATTATTATATTTGATGTACTTGATGATGATTTGATTAATAGCTCGGTTATCCACATACATTCTCTATGTATCTTCCTTCTTTGACACTAACAAGGCCGGTACTATATAGGGACTTAAATGACTCACAAACATAAACCCTTTCAATTGGCTTGTAAACCTACCTTTGTAGCTTAACAACTTGTTCGAGGTTCGTGTAATAAGCAGGCTTGTTCGAAAATGCAAGCTCGGGGTGCAAATCTATTGCATGCTCAATGCCTTGGATCGGTGGCAAAACCTTTGGAAGGTTGTTAGGCAGTAGGTTAGCAAATTCAACAAGTAAGATCTTCACTGCAATTAATAGCTTGATACCTCATTCCTTTATCTGGAGCAATCTTCGAATCAATAGAAAGATTAGCTCCTCTAACTTTAGCTCTCTTGATAGCTTAGCATTGGACATCACTAAGGTTTCCTTTTTTTAGAACTTAACTGAGTTGAACTTGCATGTTATTCACTTGGTTAGGGGTCATTAGGCTTAACTTTACCTTCCTTCCTTCATTATCAAATAAGTTAGTGATGCAGCAACGGGTTGGAAAATAGAATGGGTATTCGTAGATTTGAGTAAGTATGAAGAACAGGAAGTAAAACAAGGGTTTTGAAGGTGAATACAAATAGATATCAAACACCAAAACACAAATACAATCAGCGATTTGGGCTTAAAATTGGGTTTGATACAACTTACGTACACTAAATGTCACTTAGGATTGAAACTAATTGGTTCAAATGAAGGGTTCACTACAATCTTAAGACCAAGAATGATAAGAACGTGGGAAAGATTAAAGAGTTTGATCAATACTCAATAATCTGGCAAAAGCAAGCAAGCTCTAAGAACTCAAAAGTATCCTTTGCTAGAAAGAAAGAAATGTTTTCTATAAGAATATTCTTCACTATCTCTTTACTCTTTTTATGATTACAAATGTTGCTATTTATAGTAGGTTCTAAATTTTAATGGCAAAACTGTAAATAATGTACAAGACTTTAAACCCTAAAGAATTGGGCCCATAAATAAGAATAAAGATAAACATATACAACAATACAAAACTATGTGTTTAATAGAATGAGTAGGATCCAAATTAGGTAAGGTTGGCAATTGGATGTCCAAGTTCAAGGAAGAGTCTCTATAGTCTCACACTACTTGACCGAGACCTTAAAAAGGATGGCTCATAATTGCCGAGTTCTAGAATTAATTGGCACGAGTCTCTCCAAGCCATATCGAGTGGATCTTTGGCCTTGAGTCCTCATTTACGTAATCTCTCGGCTTCTCAGCAAATAACAGACCTGACGCTGAGTGGCTCCTTTTCTTTCTTTCGGTATTCTGATATTAGCTTGGCCTCGGCAAAAGCTATTAAGCTTCATCCTTAAATCATTCGGCTTCAGGTTAGATCAGGTTGGCATTTACTTCTGGCGAGTCCACATTGGCTTGGAACAGGTTAGCCTCAATTAAGAGATAGTCGTAGGCTGATTCCTATCATTACTGTGGGTCCGAAAGGAAGTCATCCTCAACATTAAACATTGGGCACGGGTCAGAATGCCAAACAAATTTCTCTTCCCCTTTCACTTCACCACGGGTACCAAGTATCTCTAAATTTCCTCAATGCTTATAGGGCTTAAGCAATGGCTCTTCCCATCTTTTCGAACTGTACAAGCATCGAAGAAGCCATCATTGATCACTTTTTGATCATACTCTTAAGGTTGGCCAAGAAGTAAATTCACTTTAGTCATAAGGACCACCTTAAATTTAATCTCATCCTCATATTACTTTATCGTGAATGTTATTTAAGCTCTTTTATGCACATGGACCATACCCTTGCCTTTAAACCACTTTAATCCATAAGGTTGAGGATGTATGTAGGTCAGCAATTTCATCTTCAATTAGCCTACAACTATCTCTCAGTCGAGGTTGACCTGTCTCAAGCCGATGCTAACTTACTAGAAGTAGATGCCAACTTGTTCTAACCCGAGGCTAAATGATTCAAAGCTAAGGTTGAACAGCTTTTGCTGAGGCTGGGCTAATACTATAATATCGAGAGGAAGAAAATGAGCCACTCAATGTCAGGTTTGTCATCTATTGAGAAGCCGAGAGACCACAATATCGAGGACTCAAGGCTAAAGATCCATTCGACACGACATGGAGAGACTTGTGCTGACTAATTCTAGAACTCGACAATTATGGTTTGATCTTTCTAGTGTCTCAACCAAGTAATGTAAGACTATAGAGACTCCTCTTCAGACCCAAACATCTAATTGCCAACCCCATCTAGTTCGATGCCTACTCCTTCCAGGATAGGCCAAGTGATTACATGTCATCTCATTTTATTAAATGCACAGTTTTGTATTATTATACATGTTTTTCTTTAATCTTATTTATTGGCCTAATTCTTTAAGGTTTAAAGCCTTGTACATTATTAACAGTTTTGTTATTAGGATTTAGGACTTGCTATAAATAGTAATATTTGTAATCATAAAAGGAGTTGAGAGATAGTGAAGAATATTCTTATAGAGAACATTCCTTTTTTTGAGCAAATGATACTCTTGAGCTCTTAGAGCTTGTTTACTTTTGCTTGATTATTGAGTATTGATCAAACTTTTTAATCTTTCTCGCATTCTTATAAATCTTAACCTTAAGATTGTAGTGAACCCTTCATTTGAATAGGTTCATGAGTTACATTTAACTCTCATTTGAATCCCGAGTGACATTTAATATTTGTAAGTTGTATCAAACCCTATTTTAAGCTCAAATCGTTGATTGTGTTTGTGTTTTGGTACATGATATCCATACACATTCACCTTTAAAATGCTTGTTTTACTTTCTATTCTTCATACCTACTCGAATCCGTGAACACCCATTTTATTTTCCGACGCACTACTACATCAACAGGTATTCTTGCCTCCATCATATACTACTCTTTGATCAAACAACCATGGCCTTCCTTATAGAATGTAATAAGTGCTCATTGGCAAGACATCACATAATATCTTATATTGGTACTTGTCACTTTGTCACTTAGCTAATGTAACTTGTATGACTTTAAGTGGGGTAAGGTCGGCGACATCAATTACTTGATCATGAATGCATAAGCAGCACTAGTGTAACTCTTACTATCAACTATGAGTTCATAGAATGTACCTTTGAGCTTACACCTAATGTGAAACAACTTCTCATGTTGTTCATTCTCAAAAGTAGGACTAACACCCATTACTCTCTTGAAAACCATAGTTGTTGGCATAAAATTTCCATCTTCACTATAAATTACATCCTCTTCCTTAAATATGTCAGCTTGTTTGATCTCTCTTTCCTTTTTTACCTCCTCATTAGTACTATCAACCTCAATGATCGGCATCTTTTTCTTTATGATCATGGTCCTTCTATTTGGGTACTAAGTTGCCATATGGTAAATCCTTAGCATATGAAGCACTTTATCTTGTTCGTCTTTCTTCCTAAGCTTTGCCCTTACTTAAACTTCCTCGGCAGTTCTTTCTTAACAACTTAAGACCTTAAGTTAGGTTAGACCTCTTCAGTCTTGCTCGGCTTTGATTGCATAGGTTTACTCATAATAAGTCAACTTAGTTAAGGTTAGGTAAAGGAAGCTTGCAAGTTATGCATTCTCTTCCTTTCTATTCTCTAGGTAACTTAGATGGCTTCATCTAGAGTAGCAATCTCTCTTGCCTTCGAATATCTCCGATCTCATATCTTAAGCTATTGATGAACCTTGATACTGTTCGGTCTTCAAGTTCTACTACCTCATATCGATCATCAACATTTAGAACTCTTTCACATAGGTAACTATGCTAGATTTGCTCCACCTAAAATCTTGTAACATTCAAGAGGTGTTATGCAAGTAATACCTTGTCACAAATCTTCTCTTCATCACCCTTTATTTCATCCTAATCCCTAGCTTTACATTCCCCATCTCATCACCTAATAGCTTGCACGTTCTTCTACCATAGGGTGGCATAGCTGGTGAATTCTAGTAAGGCTAGCTTGACTTTAGAGTTCTCAAAAACCTCATGATACTCAAACTATTTCTTAATCTTATCAACTCAATCAAGATAGTTTTCAGTATCTCCACTATTTCAAAAACTTAGAATTTGCATTTTTAGGCCTTTTACTTTGGGAAATCAGGTATTATGATCTTCCATCCCATAATATTCCTCCTCTCTTTCTTCGTTAATCTCCTCAACTTCATCAAGCACTAAGTGTTGCCTAGCAAGTCTCTTTACTCCTTTAGTTAGGGGATTCCTTATTACTTCAATATTATGCTCCTATAGCTAGGATATACTCTTAGTGTCGACTCTAATAGGTTAGCCATTATTTTGCATAACTATCAATAGGTGTTCAATCAATTTAGTGAGCTTATCAAGCTTCTCGTTGACTAACCTTAAAGTGGCTGAGACAACCCTTCTATGGTGGACAACTCCACTCTCATTGTCACTAATACAGGTATTGATACTTAAGTTAGTCATTTCCACAACTAACAATACCTAACACAATGGTAAGTACAATCAATACAAATAAGGCATAGCTTTACACACAAAACTTCAAAAACCTTTTAGCATCAACAACGTTACAACTTAACAACCATACTTTTCCAAAACGCAATACATAAACCAAAACAACCCAAAAATTCAACCACTACCACTTGCTTTGTTTTACAATGTCAAAGATAAGGTAAAACTGAGTTAAATAGGAACAAATTGAGAAATTACTTCTTATGGCTACAACTTACTCCACAGCACTTTTACAAATCTATAACACTCATAACTTCGAGTACAGTCACCTATTCTTCAAGAAAAGAATAGAAAAGATAACACAATAGCTCCTACAACAAATGTTGTCAAAGCTTTGATATCAAGATGACATGAGACTCAATTATGGATGAGCATACGTAAGCCCATCATACAAATCAAGGGTGATCCTAACCTTAGAACGGTTAATAAACCAAATGGCAGTTGATGTTTGAGCAAATCTCATGTATTGATAGTTGATTTTCATCCATTTAGTTAGATGCTTAGCACAATGCCAACCTTTCAAACAATGGGACTTATATTAGTTTTAAAGATAATACTCTTAAGTGAGCCTTGCTATGATCCTCACTTAGTTGACATCACTAATTGGCATTTCGACTACCCACCTTTTATTGGAGCTTCTACAACTCCCTAGTACTCTTCTAACCAACACATTTTAGGGCCTAACCATTGAGGCTTAGCCTAAAGAGATCTAAATGTTTGAATATCAAAATCTAAGAATGAATATTTTTTCAATTATCTAGACAATAATCGTTCAACTGCCTACTTTTCCCTACACAATTTGCACATGGCTAAATTCATGAAGTACCAGGTATTACTAGCAGTTCAACTAACTTCTACTATAGTTATCAAACAAAGCTCTATAAACATGGGATCCCATCCACTAAAAGAACTCTTTACGCACTCTACTCACTTAGCTCCTTACTTTCTCTCTAAACACTTAAACACACTTGTGACTTAAGCATCGAAGTGGATATGCTAGACTGGCCTTGATATCCCCAAAGCCTAACTTCTATTCTTTTGTAGAGTTCAAACATCAACTTAAGATTGACAACAACATCATGCACCAATAATCAGATAATATAGACTGAATGCCCCTTACAAACTTATGATTCACTTGATATTACACACAAGCTACTCCTAAGGTCAACTGCCACTAGCTCTTACTCAAGAAGAAGCTAGATAAAAGTAAATGTAGACTTAATTTACAAGGAAACATAAGCTCAAAGTTGAAGAAAACAGAGAATTCTATTAATTGATAATGATGGTGCGGCTATTACATTTAATGGGTATTTATATTGCACATTTAGGACAATTACTAGGTTACATCACTTTACTGATATGGAAAATATGCTAAAAATGGATCATAGAGAATATATAAGGGGTAAAATTGGGAAGGAAGCAAGGGAATGTTTTGCAAAATAGTATAATGCTAGAAAAATTGAAGGACACATGTTAACAACTAATTTCGTAGTCTTGGATGTAGTAGGGCAAGCCTCTAGATGGAGAGTAAATGATAGGACAGCAATTGACAATCTTAGTTGGAGATGGATGTCTCGAAGTTCATTGGCATGCTAGGTTGATTAGGGTTAGCATTTTGTTAGAGAGCTTGATGCTAGATTGGTCGAGCTGTTAGCTATGTTCCCATCGAGAATCTAAATAGGTCAAAGACCTATGGCTTTGGTTCTAGTGACCTTGATAGCTGTATGGAGTTCTTTTACTCGAAAGTTTTCATTTATCCATAAGACCTTGGGTACTCCAATAGTTTGGCTTGGAGGATCTCAGCTTCTTTCATGGTGAGTCGGTGTTAGAAAGCTTGACAAACCATGGTGGTAAGACCATGGGTAAGGGACTATGTTATAGGACCTTGATTCTTATCAAGATCTCCCATTTGAGCCCACTTCTTTTCTTTTTGGAGTTCACATATGTTGGTGTTTAAAGCCCTCTCTTCTTTTTCAAATGGATTAATCATGGCCTCCATCGTTGTGATGTCATCGTTGGCCTCTATAAGTTTAGTATTTATACTGGACAGCTTCTGATGCAATTTCTCCAACTTCTCCTAAAGCTCTTTATTATGACACTTTATAGCCAAGTGTCAACTTTCAAGGTCGACAACCCTCTTTTCACCCGCTTTAACTTATTTACAGAGATAGGTTTCCTTGACTTCGGCATTCCTTAAAAGGGCTTCGGGTTTGGTTTCTTTCTATTAAGCCTCTCTTTGCACCTTATGCATGTCATTCTTAGCATCTTAGGCTCTTTTGTAATAAAGCATTCACTTCAGAATGCCAATAGTCCCTCTACTTGGTCGTAGTATCAAGGTCAGTAGCATAACAAAGTGCTTTCTATCTTTCATCCCTCCATAATTGGAACAAGTCACTTAAATGTGCTCCTAATTGCCAAATAATTCTAGGATCACCGACAAAATAACTCCATAGCATGAAGTCTAGAAAGAAATAAAGAAAGAAAGATACTTACATTATATAATTTTGTACAAACTAAATCTTCAAATTGTTTAGGAGTAAGCTACTTAGCATTCTTCTCTAAATCACACTTGTCTCTAGATAGGATGAGACCTTTGAGGATCTCTACACAGACTACCTAATTTCTTAACCATTTGTCATATGAGCAAACATTTTAGCTTGGGCAAAATATTAGTCCCTAAGCTCCCAAAGGATAAGAAGATGACCTTGATGCCTATGAGTCCCCCATCAATATCCTATTCCACTTTGCAACCTCTCATCTCTTACCCTCTCAATGAATAAGTTGTTTTAAGGCTATTGTCTTAGATGGCTTGTCCTCACTTATGTTGAAGGTCTCACAAGTGGGTCTTTAAACCTAACTCATCATCATGACTTTTTTGATATTTTTTACTTTGCTTACTATCACCCACTATTGGTCTTTTAAGCTTCTTTTGGGCTTTTAAATTGGAATCTTCACCAAGTTACATTGAACATGCCTTTTCAATCTATCAAATTGCCATAATTTTCTCCTTCATGGAAGGTAGGACTTGCTTTGTACTGGAGCTACTACCTTCCATAGCTTTACAGCTTAGATGTGGGTAGTCTTCAATGTAAAGATATCGAATTCCTTCAAACTTGTAAAGATAAATAAGTTAAAAGGGTAAACAAAATATTAAGAAGCATCATGCCAAACACAAGCTTACATGACAATTTTCCTAAATATGCTAGAGATGAATAAGCCCCTTTTGATGCCAAACCACTTTGATACAATAAAAAGGCTTACTAAGATACCCCTATAACCCTTCTTAACCTCTTCTTCATCTAAAGTGGCCCTTATACCAAGCAATCAATGTACCTCTTTTTCAATGTTAAAAGAATGGCCTCTATTCTCAAGCTCCCTCATAATGTACTCAACTACTGTATTATCAATAGGCATTATAGCAATATTATTCAACTTAATGGGCTTAACCTAGTCGATCTAAAAGTCAATGTCTACCACAAAATCAATCAAGAAGAATTTCTTCTTCTACCCGTAGATATACGATGCCAACTCTTTAAATATCTTTCTCTTTAAATAACCTACAATAAGTATCAATCATCTCTTGATTTCTTCAACCCATAAAGGTAGCATAATAGTTGTTGAGTTACTCTTCAAACTAACCTGCAATATAGACCCTCAAAAGTAATAAGGTTGCATATCGAGTTATGATATGCTACGGTGTACTGCATTAACCAATTGCTAAGTTTCAAGCTATATTGGAGACTTGTCCATAAGTTCTCAATGTCTTGAAGACTTGTTTATAAGCTCTACCTATGTTGGAGACCTACTTATGAGCTCTTTCTAGCTAAAGCTAATATGGATTGACATATCAGTATAACTAGGTTGACTTGCATTAGGTTACGTTATCAAGTCAAGTTAACATAATTAGGTTGGCCAAAATTTTAAGTTAGCCTAGAATAAGTCTTCAGGATCCCCAACAACTCATTAGTCTAGTTCAACAGCTAGTCACCCAAATATCTCATTTGATTGCCTGTTTTTAATTATGTTATTTGAGCTTTTTATTTCTTGTATTGTTTCTAAATTACCTTTATGTTTATTTTATATTTACAATAATGCCACTAAGGCATCATTTTAATCATTTTATTTACAACTTTGCCACTATATATAAATTGGTCTTGTTTGTAGGGTTTTGGACAAATTTTCCAGAATTAATGACTTTTTGAGTTTTTTTTTTCTCTTGGAAACCTCTCTCTCTTACCAACTTTTATCAATTTCTTTGGCAAGAATTGTGATAAGTAACCCTAATTATCTTTTTATGCATCTTATGAAAGCAATGATTAAGTAATATAGGATCTAGTTGATACATCATATCTGGCTAAATAGTTTACAAATTCACTAATACCCTTATAAAACCCACCTCAATACTGTTGCTCTTGTTGGCTCTTAGCATGGTATATCATCTTAGTATCAAAGCTCGAGATTTCAAATAGGGCTATAAGTTCTTGGGTCACCTTGTTCCTGTTGTATGAGTATGTGTAATTATTGTTTTGTATTTGAGAAAAGTGCTATTTTGATGGTTTATGTTGAGATACCAAGGATTTGTTTATCAGGAATTAGTTTAGTTTTAATTAAATGTGTGGGGAACCTTACTAATTGGTCTATATGCTATATTCCTTTGGTTTATTTGCTGAATTCCATTGCATGGGTTCACTAACGAATTGGGTCTGATGTTTCTTTCACAAAAACAGTAAATTTCACTATGAAAAAAAAAAGGTAGAAAAAGGCAATTAAAATTAAGGTTTGAAATTGCAAATTAGTAGTTGTGGAAAGTTACGGTGGTATTTGATTTAGTGCACTCGAATAATGTAATTGACACTCTAGTTCTCATTTTGGGTTGTACAAATTCGGCTGGTGGCTATCGTACGATGCACAACTACAGGCATTCAGTTTCACGATTTAGAAATTCGAGTGGCTCGAATCCATGTTAGTAATAGCATCCTACCATTGCAAATTGTAGGAGTAGGGTTGCTAAGTTGTATGTGTGGTAGTCATTGCTGTCTAGCTAAGAGTGTATTTGATTCAAAGTGGTGTTTGATTAACAGTTGGTGTTACTTTGTGCATGTGCTGCTATCATAGTGGTGTGCGCTTGTCCATGGTACTTGTGAATTAGAATCGACGAGCGTAGTAACGAGTGTTTGTTGGTGGGCGCGCTTGAGTGCGTCTATAAGTTTGGGAGTAATGGTTGCTAGAGTTGGGATTATCGCTAAAGTAACAGGTGGTTGTACAACTATTTCTTTGTGAATACTAGTAGGTGCCATTGTAGTGTTGCAATTTTGTGTAGTAGGTGTCCACGTGAGTGGTCGGTGGGTGTCCGTGGCAGGTGAAAGTATGTGTGAACCGAGTGGTTGTAGATTGAAGTGCCAGACTCAGCTGCAGCCAAGTGTTCAAGCGGATTGCTGTACTGTGCTGAATTGAAGAAGAAGTGCCAAGCCCTTGTGACGTACTAAGCTGCTGTAATTTGAATGTGTTGAGCTGTTGTAACTACGTACTTATCAAGCTATATTAAATTATCGATCTGAGCTCCGAGCAGTTGCAATTCGAAGTACCAAGCGGAGTAACTTTTTGCCGAACTACTTTATGCTCAATCCCTCATCGAGTTGCTTTAAGTATGCTCCACATGAGCTGTTGATTGAAACTTGCCAAATTAAGTTGATTAAAGTGTAGGATCCGAGCTGCTATTGTGGTCTGCATTAATTTTGTGCAAGTACCACTGTGTTTCTAAGCTATCGGTAGAAGGAGACCAGAGTTGCTGTTGTGAAGTGCTGTTGCATATCGTAATGTCCCAACAAGTTGTTGGCTACTATGAGTGAATTATCAAGCTGTTGTTTACTATGCCAAGTGCAAGTTTGTACTTTTATTCGAGCTATTCATGAAGTGCCGAGCTGACTTGGTCAGATAAGGAAAATTCCGAGCTAACCTTAGTACAGTTTTTCAATTGCCAAGTTAGAACTGAAGCGCAAAATTGACTTGTGTCATGGTGCATTTTATTGCTTGGTTCGCTTTGTTGTGACCTGAGCTATGTTGTTTTCAAGTTATCGAGCTTCTTTATACTATGAATAAGTGTGTACCGAGTTGAACTGAGATACAGCTGTAGCTTTCGGAGCTTGTATGTGTTGTCCATATCAAGGATTACTAAGCTGTAAGATTGCTTGGTCCGAGTTACCGTACAATTAACGAGAAGCGATGTTGAAGTGCATGTAGATGTGTTGACCTCTCAAACAAAACTGCTAAGCTTCTTTTTCTGTTGAGCTGTCCTTATTTGCACTAGTCCAAATGACGAGTAGGATTGAAATACAAACTGAGCTACTTGTTATTGAAATGTTAATACTTGTTATTCAAGCATTGTTACTTTGTGTTTGTGCTGTTCATTTGAAAATCTGCCGAGCTGCTATCCTATTCTAGACAATTATCAAGTTGTTGTACTTTAAGATTGCCAAGTTGCAGATAAGTACGTGTAAGCTGTTGTGTCTACTGAATTGAAGAGGCCAAGTGATGTAGACCATAGCCAAGAGCAAACAAGGCTGGTTGCTAAATAAGTTCAAGTTTGCCGAAAGCTTGAAAAAAAAACCATGGAGAATGTGTGAAAAAAACAAATGTGAATGAAAAAGTAAGTAATAGATATGACGCACTAATGGAACTTCCAAGAACTTACGAATAAACTCGATATAATAAATGAGATGGTCTAGTTAGGTTACTTACTATCTAGCCTTACTTAAGAGTTAGGATAAGAGTGAGATAAATGTAACCAAAGTAGTGTTTATAAAAGGAAAATGTTAAGTATGTTAATGTTCAATTTGCCTTTACAGTTACCAGTGTAAGGGGTATTTATACCCAAGAATTTAGGGTAAAATGCTTGAAACGGAAAAGAAAAAAAGTGTATTTCTTAAGGAAGTAATGTATAAAATATAAAAAGATAAAAATGAATATTTAGGGAAAACAATCATTAGTGTAACAAATTTTACTCATGATTCTATATACAAGGTAATGCCATATTGGTGATGCTGTTGAAAGGTGAGGACAAAAAGTACGATGAACATGCTTGTCTGAGCAGGGGTGGCTTAATCTGATAAGGATCAACGGCAAAATGGCAGCGGATCTCAAATGAACAAGACTTGGTATTCATGATTCCAAAAGGAAAATGGGTACGATGAATAAGAAGGTTTTTGATGGTGAATGTAAATGGATATAACTCATCTAGACGCAAATACAATTAGGGATTCAAGTTCGAAATAAGGTTCGATATAACTTACGAACACTAAATGTTGCTCGGGATTCAAATAAGGGTTAGATGCAGTTCACTAACTAGTTCAAATGAAGGGCTCACCATAATCTTAGAGTTAAGATTGATAAGAATACGGGAGAAATTAAAGAGTGTAATCGACACTCAATAATCCGGTAAGTGTAGGCTCTAGTAGCTCAAGTACAACCTTGCTCAAAAGAGGGAAGATTTACTCTATATGGGAATAACTTCTCTATCTGTATGTATCTTCTGTATATATCTTTGTATTTGTTCTCTATTGTTTATAATAGTTGCTATTTATAACAAGTTTTAGACTCTAGTAACAAAACTGTAAATTATATACAAGGCCTTAAACTTTAAAGAATTTGGCTCATAAATAAAATAAAGGAAAACATACGTAAGAATACAAAACTGTACGTTTTATAGGACTCGGCATGTCTTAGGAGGAGTAGTATCCGAACCGGACGGGGTCGACAGTTAGATGTATGGGTTCAAGAAGGGGTCTTTGATGTCTCACGTAGCTTGGCCAAGGTACTAGCAAGGTCAACCCATAATTGCCGAGTGCTAGAATTAGTCGGCACTAGTCTTTCGGGGTCGTGCTGAGTGGTACTTTGGTCTTAAGTACTTGGCTGTATGATCTCTCGACTTCTTAGCTGACGACAAACTTGTTGTTGAGTGGCTTCTTTTCTTTCCCTTAGCCTTTTATCATTTGCTGAGCCTCAGCAAAATCTGTTTCGCCTCGACCTTAAACTGTTCAACCTTAGGTTAGAACAGGTTGGCATCTTCTTCTAGAGGGTCGGTATCAACTTCAGACAAGTTAGCCTTGGCTTGGATATAATTGAAGGCTGATTCCCATCATAATCAATCTGGAGTCTCTTTAACTCGGCTTCTTGGAAAGGGAGATGCCAAATCATTGGTTGGTATGGGTATGAGTGAGTAATCTATAATTCAACATACTACAGAAAGATGGGTAGTCATTCGGCTCAGCATAAAGAGTGACTCTGCAAAGAAGTACTTAGCCTTAGCAGGAATCAGCTAGAGTAAGAGAATTCGCCTTGCTAGGCCCTCCAGTCCTCAAGCTTGATTGCAGGTTAAAGGCTTAGTAGCTTGATTCCTATTATTCCTTCTGACTTGATTTGGATTTAGGAACAAATCCGAATGGTCTTCCATTAGCTCTCTATCGGGGTGATAGTTTTTGGGTAGTTCTAATCTGTAGGCATTATCATTGTTCTTCTAGAGGATTTTGAAGGGTCCTTCAGCTCTTGCAAATAATTTGTTTCTCTTCTTGTTCGAGAACCGTTTCTTGTTGAGGTGCAGCTATATCAAGTCTCCTTGCTGGAATTGTTTAATCGTCTTACCCTTAGCCTTCTCCCGCGTTCTTTTAGCAGCTTGATCGATGTACCGAGTAACTTTATTGTTGATGTATTGAAGGGATTGTATCTTAGCTTTAGCGTCTGGGTCCTTTTGCACAAGCACGGGTACAAAGGTATGATAGAGGGGTAACTCAAGATTAAAACTATAGACCACTCTGAAGGGAGCCTATTTGGTGGTGTCATGCACTGTCCGGTTGTAAGTGAATTTAACCACTAGCAAGAAGACGTCTCAATCAGCCAAGTTCTTGTCTATTGTAGCTCGGAGTAGTGATCCTAAAGTGTAATTACCACCTCTGTTTAACCACTAGTTTAGAGGTAACAAGAAGTACTGAATAGTAGTTTGGTCCCCAACCATTATCACAAGGTCCTCCAAAAATGGCTCAAGAACTTCGGATTCCTATCAGAGACTACATTTCTTAATACGCCGTGTAACTGCATAATCTCCTATAAGAAAGGAGTAACAATAGCCGAAGTATTGTTAGTTTTAGAGCAGGGTACAAAATGTGCCATCTTGTTGAACTTATCCATGACAACGATTACGGAATCTTTGCCTTAAGTAGTTCGTGGTAGACTGAGAATAAAATTTATGCTCAATTTGGTCTACGACTTCGTTAGAACAGGTAGTAGCATTGCTTTTCTTTTCTTAGCTT
Organism: Lumnitzera racemosa; assembly: GCA_024138005.1. Lineage (NCBI taxonomy): Eukaryota > Viridiplantae > Streptophyta > Magnoliopsida > Myrtales > Combretaceae > Lumnitzera > Lumnitzera racemosa. The sequence continues at coordinate 52,897,219 of JAMXBC010000011.1, read as the reverse complement.
GAAAATTAGCCCTTTTGCACACAACATAGCTTTTAACAACTTGATGCATATCTCGTCTCATTTTTGGCCAAAAGAATCGACCACTCAGTAACTCTTGTTTTTTTCTCCCAAAAATATCCGAACAATCCTCCACTATGGCCTTCCCTAATCAGTAGCTCTTGTAGTGAATAAGGTGGTATGCTTAATTTTCCCTCTCGAAACAAGTAGCCATCTTCCACATGGTACTCGTCACTATTCTTCCATCGACACATCGTGCAAATACGGGTTCAAAGTATGGATCTCTAAAGTGCTACTATTTTATGCTTGTAAGCCCAAATAATTTTTTCTACAGTTCACTTAAGAGTACATGTCTTCTTGAAAGAGTATTTACAAAAACATTGCTCTTTCTTTGTGTAGACACTTTATTTTTGCTATTTCCATTTTATTAGTTTTATTGAGCTAGGAAAATAAAATAATAAAATAATAAATAATAGAAAATAATAAAAATGAAGTGTCAAGTCATATCGAGTCTAGTCGGGTTGGATTGTTTAGTGTCGAATTACATAATGGTAAGTGATTGATTTAATAAATTTTAAGTCATTAAAGGATTGGGGTTCATTAAAATAATTTTGGTCTAATATGATATAAAGTGGATTTTTTATTTAATTTATATTTGATTAGAATAAACTTAGGATTTATTAAGTGAACTATTAAGCTAAGTAAAATTAGATTGAATTAAACCTAGTAAATAAAAAGCTCAAATAAAATTTCTAAAAGGTAGGTCGAATCTTCATCATATCTCTCGTATTTTTCGTTTGTTAAGATAAAATTCATACTTAAAAAATATAAAAGATTCAATAAGTAGGTATTATAAATAGAAATTTATTAATAAAGTTCAAGATGTTTTTTTTTTTCTTAAATCCCCACATTCAATAAAACACGATAGCCTCCCATCATTCAATCGTATGTCACTGCTCCTCTATCTTTATTTCACTCTCAAATCCTCACAACACACACCCACAAAGCACTTACACGTACTGCCACGTCTCCCCTTAATCCATAAAGCCGAACGTCTACAAAGCCAACGTCTCTTGACCTTGGTTTCCATAGAGCTAACGTCCCCTGACCGAAGTCTAATTCCACGAACGTCCATAAAGCCAACATCCCCTGACCGAAGTCCAATTCTACAAACATCCACAGCCAATGAAGCCCCTGACCGAATACCAATCTGCATCGTATCCCTGATCACACAATCACACGTCCTCAATCCCTACTACGCACATCCGAACCCCTTGACATGTTCACACCTGACCTTATTGATCCGAAGACATTACTATATGCCCGCATCACCTTGATAAGCCCACACACGCTAATGGTTTAGACACACCGAAGCCCCTGACTGCACTGCATGGATCTGGTCACTTGCGACGACCTGAACACAACACACCAACACTTCACAATTCTATAGCACATACACTCGTATACCTTAAACCATACAATTCACGAAGCACCACTGCATAGTCACTCATATTGATATGACTCCTTCAATCACTGCACATATTCACGAAGTACACATCATGATCATAACTCACTCAGATGCATTGTACATCAACCACGAGCACACCAATCACACGCGACTCGATTTCGTTTAGATAAAACAATTAGTTTTATTTTACTTTTTAATTCAATTATTTTACTAATTTATTTTTTTAAGTGCAAGGTTTTTATTATTTTCATGTTGCTTATTTTTTTTTAAATAATCTCAATTTTTAATAAATTTAGCTCAATTACATATTTTAGTAAAATTATATTTTTTAAAAAATAAGTATATCTCCTCTACGAGTCCGTATCTTTAAGGAAGATATGTATCGAGATGTGTATTTTGCATTTACAATTTAAAAAAGATACGTGTTTAGACACTTATCTTAACATATCTTATAATTGAGATTTAGAAAAGATACGTATGAAGATAAATGTGTAGATTATGTCTTGATAGATCTTGCATATAGGATTTAAAAAAGATATCTTTTGACACATAGTGATTTAAAAAATATATATATAAATCTTAACCGAAGTTTTTTTAAAAGATTTAATTAGTTAAGATTTTGTAAAAAATAGATTAGTGAAATTAAATTTCTTAGTTTTTTTTAAATAAATAGTTAAATAAACGTAAATATAACTCAATTTTCAATTCTAAAAGAATTAACCTATTTAATATTTTATAAAAAGAATTATGTTAGTTTAATCCAAACTAAATGGTACATAAGAATCTTCGAGGCAATTGTATAAAAAATAAAAAAAAATTCATTTTTCTTGAAAATTCATAAAAAAATAAATAAATAATTCATTTTAGTTCTCTTTTGCATACTTATATATATTTTAATATTTTTTAGAAAATTATAAAAATAAAGCCCATTAATTTTTCTTTAACTTTTATATGGTAACTTAGTCTTAATAAATTAACCCTCGAATTAAATTTTTTTGATTAATTTTTCTAATTTTCTTTTTTTTTTAGAAAATACATAGATTAATAGCCAAATTAGGATTTTTCTACCTGGAAATCTTAATTTCATTTTTTACTAGTTTAACTGGTTAAATACTCTAATTTTTTAAAAACATTATTTTAAGAAAAATGTTTCCATAATTTTATGTCAAGTAATCTATATTAAGTGAGCTAGACTTAATATGGATTAGATAAAGGAAAACCAAAATAGGGCTTGACACCTTATTTGTATTTTATTACAAAATTGAATCCTTTAAGGAAGTCAACTTATCTCACCTATAGCTTTAATAACTTGGTTTAACTTTGAAGGTACTTCAATGACTCATGGTTAGTATATATGACATATTCTCTCGGCAGTAAATAGTGATACCATACTTGCAATACTTGAATTAGCGCCAAGAATTCTTTATCATACACAAAGTAATTTAACTGAGGCCCTTTAACCTTCTCATTGTGGAAGACAATTGATTAGCCTTCTTTCATTAGGATAATGCCTATTCCAATGCTTAATGTATTATATTCCAACTCAAATATTTTTTCAAAGTTAAGTAGAATTAGTACTAAGGCGGAGGTCGATCTTTCTTTTATCTCGGCAAAGTTCCTCTCTTCCCTTTCTCCCCATCAAAAGTAGATTTTTTTTTCATTAGCTTAGTAAGTGGTGCAGCTAGGGTATTGAAATTCTTGAAAAATCGTCTGTAAAACGAAGCCAATCTATGGAAACTTCTTACGTCAACACAAGTAGAAGGAGTTGGCCAATCAACAATTGCTTGGATCTTCTTGTTATTCACTCGTAAGCCTCTTTCGCTTACTACATAACCCAAGAATACCACTCCCTCCTGACAAAAACAACACTTCTTGAGATTGCCGAATAGTCTCTTAACACAAAGAATATTTAAAACCGCTCAGAGATGTTCATATTGACTTAGCATGTCAACCCTGTAAATTAGGATGTTGTCAAAGTATACCATGATACACTTCCCTATTAGATGTCTTAGTACGTGGTTCATTAATCTCATGAAAGTACTTGAGGCATTTGATAAGCTAAAGGGCATGACCATCCATTTGTAAAATCGATGTTAAGTCTTGAACACGGTCTTCCACTCATCTCTTAACCTCATGCAGATTTAATGGTAGCTAGATTTCGGGTCAATCTTGTTGAAAATCTTGGCTCTGCTCAATTCATCCAGCATGTCTTCTAATCGAAGAATATGGTACCTATATTTCATTGTGATCTTGTTCACAACTTGACTATCTACACATATTCGTTAGGTTCTATCCTTTTTCAGCATTAGAAGCACCGGTACAGCATAAGGGCTAAAACTTTTTCTAACGTAACCTCTTTCTAGCAACTTATTGACTTAATGTTAGAGTTTAGAAGCCTCTTTGAGACTCATTCGATACGTGGGCTTATTCAATAGTGTGGCATTGGGTATTAAGTCAATGTTGTATTCTATGCCTCAAATTGAGGGTAACCCCTCAAGTAATTATTTTGAGAACAGGTCGGCATATTCATCCAACAACTCTTTAATTTTCTAGAATAGTTCACCCCACTCCTTCTTCTTCAATAGGCACCTGACTAACATGAGGGTCAGTGTATAAACTTTAAGAGTATCTTGGAGCTCGACTCTACTCATCATCAGAGCCTTTTTCGATCTGTAAGTAAGTTTAGTTTGCAGTTTATTAACTTCTCTTGGTAGGATCGGATTCAATGTGATCTTCTAGCCATCCTTTTCGAACACATATGTATTCTTGTATTCATCATAGATTATTCTACTATCAAACAACCATGGTCAGTCGAGCAATACATGTAAGGCGCACATGGGTAGCACATCACAAAGAATCTTGTCGAAATAGTTTCTAATAGTGATTGGCAGCAATACTTGCTAGATGACATGTAGCGCTCCTTTATCACTCAGCCAATACAACTTGTACTACTTAAGGTGAGCAATGGTTGACAACTTTAACTACGTGACTATTTCAGCTAATGCTACATTGGTGCAATTTCTACTATCCACAATTAACACTCACACCTGATCATTCACCTTATAGGTGTTGAACCTAGAGTTCATTATTAGATTCTGATGAGAATAAAACAAAAAGTATATATCTAAACATGTTGCTTTTGAAGAGAACAAAAACAAGTGAATTATTAAACTAAGTATTATTTGATTATTTGATCATCACTTTAAATCTACAATTAACACTCACACCTTATCATTCACCTTATAGGTGTTGAACCTAGAGTTCAATATTAGATTTTGATGAGAATAAAACAAAAAGTGTATATCTAAACATGATGCTTTTGAAAGAACAAAAACAAGTGGATGATTAAACTAAGTATTATTTGATAATTTTGAGATAATTGAATAAGTTCAATTAGCTTGCTTAATGATTAAATATATCAATTATTTCTACAAGAAATTTAATCTTTTAAAGTGGTGATCAAATAATCTTGAAGTTATATTGCAAAGAGTATTTATTTGTTGTGTGTTAAAATAATTTTTAGATAATATTTTACCCTATCGAGTTGATGGCTCAACCAAGAACCTGGCTAACGATATAAAGCCCAAAAAAGCACAAAGAAAAGCTCACTAACCTAGAAGAACCAGCTTGCTGGTAGTTCAAAGTATTGGCATGCCGGATTCAACTAGCTGTTGGAGCATTGAATGCATTGTAACGGGAAAAAATGAATGAGATAATATAAATACTCAACAACCTAATCAAGGATAGTAGAGAACGGATATTTTGCGACACTATTTCAACATTCTCTTATATTTTTGTTGTCTATAATTCTCATTGTCTCTTGTATTATAAATTGCTAATATTTAGAGAGATTTAAAGTGTAATGCTTGTGAGCTATTAGTTGCAAGTATTGAGAGTTGAGATTGTAATTTGTACTGAGAGTTATGAGTATAAAACTTATGTAATCAAGTTTGTGTTTGTATAGCTCTGGGAGCTTGAATTGATAAATCAATAAAGTTGTGTAAAGTCTTTAGTTGAAGGCATTATGTGTTCGTAGAGATTAGGGAGTAGTTCAAACTCTACGTTATATTCGAGCTTAATCTTCTTTATCTCTATCTCTTTTAATTTCTATACTTATTATTATTTTATTATTGTTTTGATTACTTTTATTATTACATTTTAGTTGTTTATATCGAAAAAAAATTATAATTTACCTTAAGCTCAATTCATCTCTCTCCTCTTAAGTTTAGCCTAATATTCTTTAATAAGTGATATGAAATAAATTCTCCACTTGCTCTTCCTCCCATGAAGGCTTTAAGTTCATGGCATATTGAACAATCGGGGATCAATTGATCCAAGTTTTCAATAAATACGTCCTCCACAGTGATCTCTTCATCCTCCGGTTTCTAGATTGCGTTAGGCAGTTCCCGTAATTGACAACCTAACACGTCGAAGTGTTATTACACTGTTCCTCTTTATGACAGCATTCGGTGATCATTCATCCATTTGTACGCTATTTGGAGCGACAGATAAAATAAGATAAGATAGGATAGGTATCATTCCTCAAAATTTTGACAATTTATTATTATATTGTTATTCTCGTAAAAAAAAATCATAACGAGGTAGTTGGCTCCAATAGTAATACCCGTCGGTTGTATTTGGGAGAGGATGTAACTGACAACTGTCACTTCGAAGTGGTTATCGTTCACTTTTCCTCTTTATGATAGCATTCAGTGATCATTCATCCCTTGAATACGATGTTTTGAGCGAGAGATAAAATGAGATAGGATAGGACAGGATCTCCGCTCCTCGAAATTTGACAATTGAATATTATATTGTTATCCTAATATAAAAAAACCCACTATGAGGCAGTTTGGTTCCAATATTTTAAGCAATTCTTTTTATCAAATTTTTAACTTCATCGACGAATTCTTTTAAAGATATTTTTAATGATTTTTTAAAAGCATATACAGATCTCATGTTATTATTATTTTCAAACCAATATTTTTAATATTTATTCAATCATAAAAAGTTAAATAAAAAATGCATGACAAAATTATATATAATAATAATAAATATTAATTTATTATTGAATGAAAAACTAATTAAAATATAGAAAAAGAAAAGTTTTGGAAATTAGGCAACCAGTGGCCAGAATTTGGCCGTTGACGTGAAAACGCCGTTCGACAAAGCAAAGTCGGACGAAGTCAGACTTAACAAAATGAGGTAGAACCGTCCCTCCGTAGAAGAACATTGCATATGGGAAGCAACTTGAAAATTATACTCGGTTGATAAATACAGGGTACTTGGAATTGGAGTCTGTACGAAGTACTCGTACTACAGGAAGCCGGAGGACTGTTTTCACTGAGTGATTTTAGATCAGTAACCCACCATTGAAGAAAAATATCAATTGCCATACTGAAAAATTTCTAGTCTTTCCCATAATTCACATGCTCATTACCTAATATTACAATTTATCATAATTTCTAGGATTTAGATTCTCTCTATTTACTATTCTCTTAATTTTTCTCAATTTACATATTAAAGGTTGACCCTATATAGATTTTTGAAATAGCATATAATGTTATCATAATATCATCAAATTCCTTATAATCTCAACCGTTAATTACGTACAATAATATTTCAAAATGATAAACGAAAGAAAATTGAGGAAAGTAAAGAGAGGATTGATAAAAATAAATTACTTTACATTTTTTCGATATATTTAGGTATAAATTTCTCATAATTATTTAATTTCTAAAGTTCTTGATATTTAAATTTATAATATATCAATTTCAGATAATTTAAGAGTTTGAGATAAAGTTTTTCTTCAAAAACAATACAATTTAAAACAATCATAGCCGTGAGGCGAGGAGAACTTTAAAGGAAAACCAAGATACATTTAATCATAAGCGTAATAATGAAAGATTTGAATATATAGCACTAGTCACGCTCTCAATCACGAGCGTGATTAAGGGAGTTATTATGATCTTCTTGTTCATCACAACCATAATTATGTATCAAGAGAGTGATCATCACCTCGATCACGAACGCGGATATAGAATGTTTATGACAAGGAGATCACATCCATGATCACAACCGTGATAAGTGGAGATTGTTATTTTCCAAAACTATTACACTTTGAGTTATAGGCATGATGGGAGTGGACATGATTGTTTTTCTTTAACTTTTTCATACGAACCGATACGTGGAAGAGGTCCTAACAGTATGGGATGTCTTGAAGTGGTATATTTTGAGTCATTTGACAAGAAAAACATAAATATATCACAATTTTCAAACAAAAGATAAGATCATCATAATCAACATCATCAAGAATATTACACCATAACACATCACATCACCAACCCATACTATACTTATTCATCCATCTTTGCACCATTTTGTGTTTTGTTCAATTTTTCTTCTGTACAATCATTAATGTATATCGTGCTCTTCTTGAAAATAATCGAGAAAGCTGATGAGATTTTAGCGTTTGTGTATTTGTAAGACTTCTATAGTGGAATAAAAAGGAGGTTTTTACTTACTACTGATTTCATGTTTTATTTCTTTTTACTAATGGTTTCTATTATTTTTTGTAATTGTTTTATCATGTATGATTAATAGTTTAAAACTTGTTTTATCCATTTAATATGATCAATTGCATGGATTAGTGGGTTCCTGATATTTTTTAGTTCTAATGAATTGAGCTTAATGAATTTATGAACGATGTAGTGTACAACATTGACTTAAGTTAGATTTCAATAAAATATGTAGGGAGATAATTTTATTGAATAGATTTAATTGATTGGAGCACCTTACTCCCAATAATAGAGATATTATTACGAAAGTTGCTCGTTCTTAGGGAAATTGGCAAATTAACATATCATTAATCCGATCCGAATTGACTGTTAATTTAAAAAAAATTCTAATAGATATAATTAGGATTAGAAGTAAGTAATTCCAAGGAGAATGCTTACATACTAATGATTCCTTATGAATAACAATCATTAGGATATGACTAATGGTGATAATATGTGAAGTGGTGAAGCAAGTTTGCATGTTAAGTGTGGTGCTAATAGTTGTTTTGTAACTATTGTGTTAGTTGGCATTAGTTTGTCAATTAGTGTAGTTTAGTCAGTAATTTAGAGTTTTAATAATTAATCACTTGATAAATTGGGATAACATAAAGGTTATTTAGTACTAGTATTTGTATCTGTTCCTAATAAAAACGACTCTATACTCATCCGTGTTATAAAACGATGGGTATGCTTACCTGTTAAACCAAGTTAATGACATAATATAAGTTTATAAATTTTAAAACTTGGAAGCTCCATTTAGAGGCAATGAAGTTTTTGGCGTTATTATTAAGGAACGATATCATTTGAATAATTAAAATTTTTGTGCATTTAGCTTATATCTTTGTTGTTTTGTTATTTTCAATTGTGCTCAATTTGAATTAGATTGTTGGTTTTTGTAGTTCATGACCTAGAGCAACACAATTCATCTAACTGACTTCAATCCTATACTTGAAAGAATACTCAAAAGCAACTTGAAAAAAAGTTCTAAAACATTTTGAGAAGCAAGTATCTATTAGTAAGGAAATAAGAGCACATAAACTGTTAAGAATTAGAATAGAGACATCAGAGTCATCCATAATAAATAATCAAAACCAAAATATCAAGCCGCCATTAGAAAACCAATTCTTAAATAAGGAAGATGGTATCCAAAGAGTCCTACCATTAAATTTAGACCTACCTTTTGATAAAAATTGGAACGTAGTACAACTAAGGAATGAACTAAGAGTAAATTCGTTGGTGGCTCTAAGAATAATGATGGATTATTGTAAACCCAACTTGGATAGGGTTAGCACTAGCATCGCTCGACCTCGTATTCAAGCGAACACTTCCAAGATAAAGCTGTGTTATTTAGATGATTTAATAGTGCATCCAGTTTGACCGATTCAATGAGGAAGACCCTAACAATCACTTGCAACAATTTCTGGAAATATGTGACACATTCAAGATAAGTATTGTGTTAGAGGATGCTATCTATTTAAGATTGCTCCCATTCTCATTGAAGAATAATACTAAACAATGGCTAAACTCTATGCTAAGAAACTCCATTAGTACTTGGCAAGAGATGATAGAGCTGTTTATGAGAACGTATTTCCTGCCATCAAGAACAACTAAGATGAGAGTAGATATCTTCGCATTTTGGAGATGGAAACATTATATAAGGTGTAGGAGAGATGGAAGAATTTTCTTAGGAAATGTCCTCATCATGGGTTTCCAAAATGGCATCAAGTTTAGACTTTCTACAATGGGTTTAACTGCATAACTAAGTAGCTCATTGATGTAGTTACTGGTAGAAGTTTAAATCATAAGTCATCGGAGCAATGTATCTTGTTATTTGAAGTCATGGCCAATAAGCGCTATTAGTGGTCATTTGTGAGAGCTAAAAAGAAAAGACCAATAGGAAAGTATGAATTGGATGCTACTTCTTCTTTAGCTCATAAGGTAGAAATGTTAACAAGGAAGTTGGATAGCATAATTATGGGTCAGAACAAAGCTTTAGCGGTAGTAGAGTTTGACTTCACAAGTTCATCCAAGTTAGATCAATTAGAGCAAATTGACTACATAGGAAATCCCATCAAGCCTCATAATAATCTGTTCAACAACACATATAATCTAGGTTGGAGGAACCATCTAAATTTTGGGTGGAGTAATAATAATGGACAAAGTTCGAATATACAACCTCTTGGATTTCAAAGATAAGTTCCTCTCCCTTAAGCTAAACCAGGATCATTAGAAGAAATGTTAGTTTAATTTATCAAGTCATCTAAAGCACATTACCAAGCTACTAAAACCGCTATGAGAAATCAAAGGGCATCGATCCATAAGTCGGAAAACCAAGTTGGAAAGATTGTAAAAGCACTTTCAGAAAGGGCTTCAGGATCTCTTCTAAGAAATAATGAGGCAAACCCGAAAGAACAAGTCCAAGTTATAACTTTAAGGTAAGGATGAGTTGAGACTTCTCTAGTTAAGGAATAAAGTTGAAAGCCTTTGGAAACATTAAGCTTGAGATGTTAAATAAGCATGTATCCTTTAATTAGATTTCCTTATTTGTGTTTGTTTTATTACTTTGATGTTTGCTAAGTTTAAATTACTTGTTGTTGTTATTGTTATTTGTTTGCTTTGTTTTGAGTGTATTTGTATATTGTATGCTGCGAAAAGAAAGAAAAGATTGAGTGAAAGTCATGGCAATTCAAAAGAAAGAGAAAAATTTCACTAAATATGAGGACATAGATGGAAGATGGAAAGCTAATATGCATCATGGCCATGATAGAAGGTAAGTATTTAATTTTTTTAAAGCATAGCATCAATAACGAATCCAATCACGACCATGATCAATTAATAGGGCCGATCTACTTGTCCATCACAAACGTGATCACTTCTTTAGGAGATTTCACATCTTTAATCTTGGTCGTGATAAAAAGGGTTGTACTTTAAATTCTTTGCATAGTGCTAGTCATGGGTTTATTTACGCTCGTGACTAGTGAGGGTTGTAGGGAGATTTCACATCTTTAATCCTGGTCGTGATAAAAAAGGGTTATACTTGAAATTCTTTACATAGTGCTAGTTATGGGTTTATTTATGCTCGTGATTAGTGAAGGTTGTAGGCTATGATAGTCCAATAATTTTGACTATAGTGCTAATAACTAGATTCACTACGCTCGTGATTAATCTTAAAACAAGCATCACACTCCGTATCATGGCTGTGATTGTCTCCTTGACACCCTACTTTATAAGAACTTTCCCTCTCTCTCTCCTCATTTTTTACATATTTTAAAACTCCACCTCGTGATAACACTTACACACTAGTTTCCAAGGAAACTCTAATCTCATTTTCTCAACATCAACCATTATTCCAACCATTCCTAATACTTGCATGCTCATTTTCGTCACTACTGTGCTTTTCTAAGGTATGATCTTCCCCCTTTTCTTTAATTTTTCAACATTTATATAGATTTGTTTCATGTAGTTTTAAGGGTTTGTATGTGTGTGTTCATTATGATTTGTAAGTACATTATGATCATACTTATAGTTATGTTTGTGTGGTAATTAGACTTCGATTTGCATAACTTTGTGTTGAAATTTGGAATCTCTAGCTTAAACCCTAATTTCCATTGACAATCACCAAATTAGGGATCTTTGCAAATTAAGTTAAATTTGATGATTTAGTATCATCGTTAATAATTAAGTGTTTTGTAGGATTGTATTGCTCATTGGTTTTGTATATGTTGAAGTGGTATATGGAAATTGGGAATTAGATTGTGTTTATGTGTTGATGTTGTGAAATTAGAATGTTTTATAGTTAAGGGAAGACAATACTCCTTAGTTGAAGTTTGGTTTACAAGTTGAGTTTACAAAGAATTCACTTGTGTAAATCGTGCTTGAGAATAGGCCAGGTTTAATCATGTTTAGTTTGTAGATGCTTTATATTTGGAATTGGAGGAAGTTGGAATAGCTATGCTTTGGTCTGAATTGCCATCACATTGTACATTATTTTCATTTTTTTAGAACTAACATGGACATTTGCAGATGGTACCTAAGAAATCATCAACAACTTCTCAAAACAAGAGGCTTAGAGTTGATCGATCTCCTCCTCCTCCTCCTCCTAGACAATCCGATGCAACGAGTTCAAGCAAGTCAATCACTCCACCAGTTGGTATGATTGTGGAATAAAAAGGAAGATTTAAGGAGTTTGCTGCCAAGGAGATAATCAAGAGACATTACATTGTCAACTGGGTCGTATGGAGAGAGTATAGGTTGAAGGTGGCTATGTAGAGGTCATTAGAGAGTGCACCATGGCTGAAGTTATTTACAATTCAAGAGAAAACTTACAAGCTAAAAACGTTAGCCTCCCTCTCATCATTCAAAATCAAATAGGAATACATATGCTGGAAAATGGAAAATGAGGTAGAGTTCTTTGTTTATGGAAGGACTCACACCTTTAATATAACGACTTTTGCACATGCTATGGGATTATATACTCGGGCGAAGTTGGAGGATGATGAGTTTGAAAATTTACCAATGAATCTTCCCCGAGGAACTTCTGTGAATGAATTCTAGAGAGAAATCTCTAATGAGAATAGTTTTTGGGTGAGCAAGTCAAAAGACTCAACTTTGTAGAAAACCAGTTCTTGGATCTTCCACTACATCCTTGTAAGGACAATCTATGGGAAGTATGAAAGTCTTGGAGCAATGGGGGAACATGACTTATTAACCTTATATAGTGTGCTTAAAGGGTATCCGATGAATGTTGCAATCCTTACTGCATTCAAAATTCGGCAACAAACATTTGATAAGAGAAAGGATATCTTTGTTGGAGATTTGATTACAACAATTCTTAAGAACTTAAGGTTATGGCCTACTAATGATAGGCCAAGACACCCTTACGTTAAACCAGAACTACTTCTAAGAACCCCTTTCAATTAGTAGGGTATTGCAAGAGTCTTTAATCCTAACTTGGACATTGAAAACCTTGTTGCTCCAAATTTCGCACCAGCTACATCAAGTTTCTTAGTTGGAAATTTGAATCGCTTGGAAATTGAAGTTATATAGATTAAAGAGATTTAAAAGGGGATTGTTGAATTCGTGAAAAACATTGCTACAGTAGTGGGTACGGCCATTCCCTCTTGTTTTTCCTGTCCTCAAACCCAATATGATGTAGGTCCTAGTCAACCTCCAATTCTACTACTAACAAGTGCTTAACAAGAAGAAAGTGATGAGTCGAAAGAAGAAGATTTTGGTGATGAAGAGGAAAGGTCAAAGGAAGAGGATAGTGACAACGTGGAAGAAACCCAAGGAACCCAGCAAGAAGCAACAAGATAAGGGGTTAGGAATGAGAGTAAAGAAAAGTCATCCGAAGAGGATAATGACAGCTCAAATGAGAAGATAGAAGCCAATGATGACTGACTACTTTCTTTTCTTTTGTTTATTTTTAAACTTATTAACTATTTGAGAGCTTAACCTTAATGATGAATTTTTAATAGAGACTCTCATATCATGTGTTTGTTATGTTATGCTTTTGTTTTGTCTTAATGGTTAGGTCTCTTTTGTTGTTCCATTTTTCATAGTGTTAGAGGATGAATTGTCTAATGGTTTAAGACCTAATCTATTGATCAAACTTCAAACAAGGGAGTCTTATTCTCATTGTTATTGTCTTTCATTTTTTTTTTTTACTTTATTTTCTTTTTATATGCCTGTTTTGTGTTTGCTTTCCTCAAAAAGTGAGGACAATGTCGTTCTCCAAGTGTAGAAAAGGTTAACCTCGCTTATTAGACTCTACTTAAGTTTGTTTACTTTCAAGTTATAAATTGACTTAATAGATTATGGATTTGACAAAATATTAGTCAATTTTGTACCTTACTTACTTCTTGAGGACTTAGTTGACACGATCAAAATTGAGGGATAAAATCTAAGTGAAGCATACTTACTTACCATTTAATGAATGAATTTAGAGGTTAGAAGTGAATCATAGTCTTTAGTTCAAAAGTTAAATGATTGTGTTTCTCAACTTACCAAGCAGTATATCTACTTGTCAATTACTTTTAGAGTTCATTTAATCTTGAATTAAAAGGGAAAATGATATAATTCATTTATTGATACTTTTTGAGAATCTCTTCAAAATAGAGTAAATTGAAGTGTTTAAGGATGGAATTAGTAAGGATAGGCTTTGGTCCCTCAAAAAAGCAAAGTTTGATCTCACTACTAATTTTTGTCTTTATAACTTTGCAACAAGGATATATAAGGATTAAGTTAGTAAGAGCGGGCTTTGATCCCTCAGAAGAGCGAAGTTTGACTTTACTGCTAATTTTTATCTTTATAACTAAGTTAGTAAAGGCGGGCTTTGGTCCCTCAGAAGAGTGAAGTTTGATCCTATGACTAACCTTTATGTAAAAAAATAAATAAATGGAGAAGTAGAAGATCTTGCACAAAAGGAAAAAAATAATAATAAAAATAAAAATGAAATATGTAAGTTTTCTTTGGAGAGATCCAATAAAAGAAGTATAAATATAGGTGAAAAATGGATGCAATGCACTCTTTTACTAGATTATTGTGCTTAAGAAGTAATTAAAGAGTTACTTTACATTTATGAAATTAGATGAATTATAACCAATTTCTTTTTGCTCTATTTAACTTTATGTTGACTTTATACCTTTTGAAGCTATCATTAAATAATAACAGTGAAGTTTGTTTTACTTTAATTAGTCATAGAATAATGGTTTGTATACTCTAAGAGCACAATATTGTGGGCACAAAGTTAATCCATTGGGAATGCTTTATCGAATATGTAATAAAAAAAAAGTTGCTAAGTTCATTTATTCTTTTTGAGTATTTACTTAAAGATAAGTAAAGCTTAAGTGTAGGGAAGTTTGATAAGAGTAAATTACTGTATACTTTTAAGACATATTTAGGCATAAATTGTTTATAATTATGTTCATTTATAAAGTTCTTGATATTTAAATGTGTAATATATTGATTTTAGATAATTTAAGAGTAAGGAGATAAAGTTTATACAAAAACAATGCAATTTAAGGCAGTTACAACTGTAAGAAGAGGAAAACTTTGAAGGAAAACCAAAGTGTATTCTATCATAGGCGTGATAATGAAAGATTTGAATGCCTAGTACTGGTCATGCCTTCAATCACGGGCGTGATTAAGGGAGTTATTATGATCCCCCTGTTCATTATGACCATAACTGTATATTAGAAGGGTGATCACCCCTTGATCATGGGCATGATGATATGGAATGTTTGTGATGAGATCATATCCGTGATCATGGCTATGATAAGTGGAGATTATTATTTTCCGTGACTATCACACCCCGAGTCATAGGCATGATAGGAGTGGACATGACTATTCTTTTTTAACTTTTTCATACGAACTAGTGCATGGAAGAGGTCTTAACACCAAGGGGTATCTTGAAGTGGTATATTTCGAGCTCTTTGACGAGAAAAATATAAATATATCACAATTTTTAGACAAAGGAGAGAATCATCATAATCAACATCATCAAGAACATCACATTATAACACATCACATCACCTACCCACAATACATCTATTCATCCATCTTTGTACCATTTTGTATTTTGTTTAGTTTTTCTTCTATACAAGCATAGTGTATATTGTACTCTTCCCAAAAATACTCAAGAGAGATAACAAAACTTTATTGTTTATGCATTTATGAGACTTCTACAAAGGAATAAAAAGGGGGTTTTACTTTCTACTGATTTCATGTTTTATTTCTTTTTAGTAATGATTTTTGTTATTTTATATTGTTGTTTTATCATGTATAAGTAATAGTTTAAGACTTGCTTTATCCACTTAGTATGATCAAATTGCATGGATTAATGGGTTCCTGATATTTGTTGGTTCTGATGAATTGAATTTAATGAATCTAAGTACGGTGTAGTACACAATATTGACTTAGGTCAGATTTCAATAAAATATGTCGAGAGATAATTCTATTGAATAGATCTAATTTATTGGAAGATCTTACTCCTGATAGTAGAGATATTATTAGGAAAGTTACTGCATTCTTAAGGAAATTGACAAATTAACATATTATTAATGTGATCCGAGTTGGTTGTTAATTTAGAAAAGATTATAATAGACACAATTATGATTAAAAGTAAGTAATTTGAAAAGAATGCTTACATTCTAGTGTTTCCTTGCAAATAACAATCATTAAGATAAGATTAATAGTGATATGATGCTAAGTGGTGAAGCAAGTCTGCATGTTAAGTGCGGTGTTAGTAACTGTTTTGTAACCATTAGTTAGTAATTTAGAGTTTTAATAATTAATCACTTAATAAATTGGATCGCTAGATAATAGGAAGGTTAATTAGTACTAGTGTTTGTATCCATTTCTAGTGGAGAAGACCCTATACTCATTCGTGCTATAAAGCGATAGATATACTTGCTTGTGAACTGAGTTAAAGATAAAATATAAGTTTATAAATTTTAAAACTTTAGAGGCAATCAAAGATTCCATTTCTAACTTCTACATTTATAAAACTTTGCATAATTTTACAATTTAACATAGCTTCTACATATACCGATATCATTGTAATCTAGTGATATGAATATTGATTTCTCAATAGAATATACCATAATTGAATTCCCCCACTTTTAAGTTGTAATATAGTTAGCCCAAAATAAATAAATAAATAAATAACTTGTATTTGCTCTTATGCCTTTTCTCTTCAATAAACTAACTTGTATAGGGATTTACTTTTTCCAAAATGATAATTCCAAACAAAAGTAATAAATAAGTAAAGTAATATTCTCAAGGGTTAACCTAGCCCAAATTCTATTGGCACTAATGTTGTCAAACTCGAGTTGACTCCTACGGTTCAACTTGGTTCGACTTAATTTGGCCATAAAACTAGTTCAATTCAAACCTAGTCCAACCTTGATTTAATTACAATAGAACCTGGTTCCACCCCCTTTAACCTATCACCCTTTCATAGATTTAGGTCAACCACCCAAATCAAATTTGACAACATTGATTAGCCTTCAGCATCTTATTATCCTTCAAAACATGTTCCTTAGTTTACGGTACGAGGCAAGCATACCTATCAAATTCTAATATAGCGGATGTAAGTTCCAGTCAATCCCTTAAAAACTTATAATACTAGTACTAGCCTTAGCTTTATTGTTTAACCAAACAAATTCAACTCAAGAACTCAATTTTGTAATCTAAACTTTGCAATAGCTAATTAATTTAATATCAAGAATTAAACAAGAAAGCAAGCTATTAAAGATTAACTTTAAGAATCAACATCATACTTAGATCTTAATTCCCTAGATTCATACATATAACTTTCCTAAAAATAATCTAATTAAATCTTTAATTTCTTCTTAGCCGGGAGAACTCTCTTCTAAAGTTAATAACTTTTTCAAGCTTATTAACCATAATTGATAGATTACCTAATGGAATCCCTTCTCTATAGTGTAATCTTAGATCATATTAATTGTATAGAAAATTCTCTTAAAAATACAATATTGAAGATAATATTATACTTCCGGAAAAATCTTACAATTTATCTCCAACATTGTGTAAACTTTTATTAATTATACTAGTCCTAATTATACAAGAAATTTCTTGATCTTCTAATATAATATCAAATTTAAATTAATAACCTACAGAATTATTAACTTAAACATGTAAGAACACATAATTGATTCAAACGAAAATAAAGATGTTTATTAGATCTAAATAAACTCAATAGTCACATGCAAGATTTGGGTTTACAAGATCTAGATATGTAAACCTCGATACTATAAATCTAATTTATATACATCATATAATAGCAAACTAAAATCAAGGAATAGAAAAGAGTAAAAGAAAGGATCATGAAAATCTACGGAGGTTGAATCTTGAGTCTTATCTTTGCCTTACTTGCTTAAGTTGTCTTTGCTTGAAAAGTCTGCAAAAAAAAAAAAAAAAAAATTGTACTAAAAAGTATCTCTAGAAAACCTTAAAAAATCCTTATATAAGGAGTAAACAAATTATGTCGACTGGAATTGGCACGACTAAGGATATGATCGTGTCCTTTAGTTGTGTACAAGGTTGTAACAGTTGAAAATAAGTTACACATTTGCTTAAAAATGATACAATTATGTCATTCGATTATATTGATCTTCAAACCTTTATAACTTGCTCATTTTAGCTTTGAATTGAGCAAAATTTGTTTCTATCTTCTCATTTTCTTGCGTAAATTGTTTCAAAACATAGAAAACAAAATTTTACTCAATTAAGTATTATTATATAAAAATAAACTCAAATTTTAAGAAAATTTGTGAAAAAATCACTCATTAAAGTATAACCAATTTGGAACTCATCAGTTTGTCAAATCTTTATTGATGACTTTGATAACCACCTATAGCTATGAGGCCCTAAAACTTGAGACACTATAACTTCACTTCATATCTATGGTAACTTAATAGTTAGATTCTTCTACTACAAATATAATAATAGACTATATTGATAGGGCCTTTTGGATATGGGCTCCTTAGATTAGTCTTAGCCTTAAGAGACCCATTACTTATGATAAGCCACCTCTAACCTAAGCCTAAAACACGACCTGCCTAGTTATGAGAAGCCCTTAATGGTTCAAAGACTTTAGATAAGGTTGAAAGACTAAGTCAAACAATTACCTTCTCCTTATACGAAACACATTGAACACCATAATCTCACTCTCCAACATTTTCAGATGTGGCTTTTCTTACTAACTCCTCTTTAATTGCTAACACCACTCCCTTATGAATACAAGATAATCACCCAACCTTATTGCCCTTAAGTATTCTCCAAACACTTGATTAACTTAAGTATCAAGTGGCTACACTAGACAACACTTTAGCATCCCCCTCATTATGCTCTCTTTTATAAGCTTTATTACTTATGTGAAGCCTAATCCTTCTCAATTCCACATAGGCAAAGTTCTTGAGATGACATTTGGTGCCAATTGTAGCAACTATAATCTAAGTTCCTATCTAAAAAAGCCTATACATACTAAATACTCTCTCTAAATACCACCTTTGATAGCCATGTCTCACGTTAACAACCTCAAAAACTACCAGTTAGTGAATAGCTAACTGGTTGAGAACCAACCCCTACTAAGGGAAACATTGGAAGAGTGCCTAGTTGAGGAGTTTACTACTTAGAATAGGTTGCTTCTTGCTCACCTCGAGGAAGCTGAGAGGTATAATGCATAGACTTACCTTCCCAAAGCCTCTAACGCCTGTACTGAGCAGAACAACCAACACCAAGAGTAGTAGAATGGAAGGGATCAATAACCTAATCCCTTAATGCGCCAATAGTTAGCAAGGTTTGTAACCACTAATGATCAAACCTTAGTTTGAAATGAGCAAATGGCTGACTCCTATGGAGTATTAGCCCATTCTATAATGCGCCAAGCTCATTCAGTAAATGATGTTGATATATAAGCTCCATGTGATGGTAAGAAGGCTCTCCAAGAAACATAGGTATTTAGGATAAAGTGTTGCCCCCTATTGCAAGATTTTGACCTTGGACTAATATGACAACACTAGTGATCTTGATGATCACCTCTACCACTTCTACACCCTTACCAACCTTTATGGTCATGAGGACACCATATTGTATAAGGCTTTCTCAAGAACTCTAAGGAAAATTGCTCAAACATGGTTTAATTACTTGTCCGATAACTCCATCGACTACTTTAATAAGTTAATATGGAGGTTCAGCCTCTACTTTAAAGCTAGTAAGTCTCTATCCAAGGAATTCTTGTATCTAATCAAGCAGAGTAAAGGTGAAACTTTACTCAAATTTGTGGCCTGGTTCAATAATGTTGTGGTTGAGATCATTTAGTTAGATGGGGGAGTAACTATAAATGTTGCTCAACTCGACATCCGACTTTTAAGAGACTTCTTTTGATTGCTTGCAAAGAGTAAGCCAAAGACCTTGGCTAATTTTTGGAATAAGGCCTAGAAATATATGGACTAGGAGGACCATATTGTTGCGTTAGGTACGTCACTAATCGAGAAAGGTCAAGTGAAAAGAAGGACAAGGATAGATTGTCTGTTAAAGATCACCTCGGCAAGTAGGGCACTAAGCATATCAGAGAAGGAAGGCTTGAGTAGTAAGAAGTACTGAGTTGAGCGAGAATAACTCCCCTCTCCCATATATACATAGCATACCCTTCTGAATAGACCCATTGCCTAAGTCTATTTTGAAGTGAAGAATAGGAACTTGCTGCAATGACCCCTTAAGGTAAAAGGGAATCCTAGCTATCGAAACTTACACAAATACTACCAGTTCTATGGCGATCGTGGCTACACCACTAATGAATGCTTCCAGCTGAAGAACACAATTGAGTATGCTATTAAGTAAGACCTCTTTGGTAAATATGTAACCCAACATAGGAATGATAACTATTTCAATGATGATGAAGATAAGGCACCTTAGAAGCGGTAGACCGATGGTATCTGAGTAAAATAGAATGATGATCGCCACAATGACTAAGCCCCTAATGGTGTTATAAGCATCATAGTTGGGGGGCTATACCTTGGGAGCCGACCGAGCATTAATGGTTTAGTTAATGGCCTATCTGAGGTGTTAGCAGTAAGAGAGAAAAGATAGAAGTTAGACACTTCAATTTTCTTCTCTAATGAGGACTTAAAGGGGGCAGACACCTCCCCATCAAGATGCCTTGGTTATAGGGATGAGGATCGTAAACTTTGAGGTTCTCAAAATTATAGTAGACACTGACAGCTCCATCAATATCCTCTTCCTACACATATATGAAAGGATGAGTACCTAGTTGCTTGTCAAGATGAATCCATAGTACCATAATTTTATTACCTTCAATGGGAGCATTGTTCAAGCCAAGGGAGTCATTAATGTACACATGGAACTTAGTGATGATGATAATGTTGCATAACAACCGGTGAAGTTCATCATGATTAACTGATTATTCCTCTACAATGCTCTCTTAAGATGACTAAGTTTGAATGCTTTTGCGGTCATCATGTCATCCCTTCAGTTGAAAGCCAAATTCCTAACCATGAGTAGGGTAGGAATATGCATATGTGATCATAAGCTCTCTTGAGAGTTCTATGTTAAGAGGGCTAGAGCTAATGGAGTCTTTACTCTAGAGATCGGCCTATA